>PVJO010003195.1:0-127517 GCA_004026905.1 Hystrix cristata | reverse complement strand
AGAAGCCAAATGAATCAGGACCTTGGCTTTGACCTGGGGTGAGGTAGAAACCCATGTAGGTTCTAAGCAAGAATGATAGGATGTGCCTGGCATTTCATTCTTATTCTTCTCACTTTACACATTTCTGGCATCCAAAGCTGTTTGCCCTAGTACCCTCCCCAAGCATCCCTGCCCATCAAAACCTCATTCTGCCCTCTGCCAAGATTCCTCCTGCACAAGGCCTCCCTGATTCCTCCAGGAAACTGTGACCTTCCCTGTGGCTCTGTTACAGATACTCAGGGTATTTGGCTTAGTCCATAGTTTAGCTTTTTCATCTTTTTCAACTTTTATTAGTACATGCTTGCAGTACATAATGATTATGTTCTTCATGTGGAGTTGGAACGTGTACATAACATATCTTAACACTTTTTCACCCTTTGCCCCCCTCCCTGCCTTCTTCCATCTCTAGGTCCCCTTCCCTTTTTCAAAAGATCTATTTTCCTACTTCCTATTATCTATCTTTTATTCTGCTCTTCATTTATATTTTGAGTTCCTCACATAAGAGAAGCCATGCAATAGCAAGCTGGAATATCTGATTTATTCCACTTAATATCACCCTCACAAGGCGCATTCATTTTCCTACAAATGGTTCAAGTTTATCTTTCTTTATGGCAGAGTAGCACTCCACTGTACAAACATACCACATTTTCTCTATCCACTCATCTGCTGATGAACATACAGGCTGCTTCCAAGATTTAGGTATCATGAATTGTGTTGCTGTAAACAGGGGTATGCGTGTATCAGTACAAGAGGAGGTCTAACCCTTTGGGAAGATACCTAGAAGGGGAGTATCTGGGTCAAATGGAATTCCTTGTTTTAGTTTTTTGAAGAATCTCCACACTGACCGCAACCATGATTATACTAGTTTACATTCCCCCAACAAAATAGAAGTGCTCCTCTCACCCACAGCCCTGCCAGCATTTGCTATCATTTGATTTCTTGAGTAATGGAAACACGGTGTTGTTTTAAATTGTACTTTTCTAATGGCCAGAGTTCTTCTTAGAATTAGCTATCAGGAGTCAAGTGATGAAACGAGCCATGGTTTGGTAGGAGCCTCAGCGGGATGGCAGAGCCCCCACCCTGAACTTGTCATGGACTACACTGCACACAGGAACTCAGGGCTGCCATCCCCACCACCGGAGAAGCCTGGCGCTCAACTAGCTTGTCAGCTCAGGGCCAGGCCCTCCTCTCTGTGACAGCCAGTCACCTGCCGGTAGCCATACGCCTAAAAACACAATAAATGAGGTTATCTATGCTCAAAACGTTAAGAGAAAATTATCATCTCAACCATTTGATTCTCTTTTTGCAACTAAACTGCTTTGGACATCAACATCTATTGTTACTCTTGAGCTGGAGTGTTTCCTTCTTGGGAACACTGTAGGGGCTTCTTGTGTCTCCTCTGCTTGTTCTAGGTTGCCTTCTACTGCGCCGTGATCTCTACTGCTCTTCTTCATCAGCACCGGGGTTCTGTTATTATTGTTGGGTTTTTTCATTCAGTGCTGGGATTTGAGCCCCAGGCCCTCCCACTGAGCTGCACCTCCCAAGTCTTCCTCCTCCTCCTCCTCCTCCTCTTCCTCCTCTCCTTCTTCTTCCTTTTTAAATTTTGAGACAGTGTCTTGCTAAGTTGCCCTGCCTGGGCTCAAGCTTGTGATCTTCCTGTCTCAGCCTCCTAGAGTGCTGGAACTGCAGGCATGGACCACTGCACCCAGCGAGGGTAGGTTACGAAGGGTGGAGGCCTCACAGGTTTATTCGCGGGCCCCACTGTTCACCCACCCATGACTCTTGCTCAAAAACATCTGTAGCCGGATAATTTGCGGGTCTCTCTCAGGTCTTCTGCCAGCCTTCAACTGCAAAAGCTAATCTTTTACCTTTTATCTCTGTTATTCCGTTAACAGCATTTTGTGCCACTGTACCAAGACTTCGAGAACTTTTATACGCGGAACCTTTACATGCGAATAAGAGACAACTGGAGCCGGTCCATCTGCAGCGCCCCGGGGCCCCTTTTCGACGTGATGGAGAGGGTGTCGGATGACTATAACTGGACCTTCAGGTGAGGCAGCCACCCGGAGGGGCTCGGTAGAAGACAACCCTTTCCCAGAAATGCTGCCCGGGGGCACCAGATTACAGCTGGAAGGACCCGAGCACAGAACCAGCCGGCCCTCCCCACACGGGTGGGGGAAGTCGCAGTCACTAAGTCGCCAAGGCGGCTCGTGCGTGCTCTAATTAAGGTCAGACCGGAGTCAAGCGTGCAGCACACACTGAGCCGGCCAGGAAGAGCTGCCCAGTGTCCCCTTCCGCTTCTCCCCCTGCAGGCAGCGAGGTCCACGGCTCTCGTCTGCTGTTGGACTTTAAGCCAGAGCACGGGCCTCCTGAGAGCAGTTTCCCAGGAGCGTCGCAGGCCGGGCAGACACCACGGTTCAGGCTGTCTTCCTTCAATGCTCCGCCCCCCTCATTATGGAGTCACTTTCCTTGAAGGACAAACCATTATATGCTGACAACAGAGCAAATTAAAAAGGAAAAAGAAAATGTATGGTGTAGGCCTGACTGAAGTCTGCTTGGCACCAGGATGACGTGAAAAGAGATCACCCTCTATCCTCACGTGTCTCCCTGCAGGTTCACTGGAAAAATCATCAAAGATGTCATCAACATAGGCTCCTATAACTTCCTTGGACTGGCAGACAAGTATGATGAGTCGATGAGGCCAGTAAAAGAGGTTTTAGAAAGGTACGGAGCAGGCGTAGCCAGCACCAGACAAGAAATGGGTAAGTACGTTTGCTAATTGGGAATTTTATTCAGTTGGGTCTCGGATTCCTTGTGGCTACCTCTCGAACTAGGTTGTAGCCAAGCCGTGTGCCTCAAATAGCTGTAATAAAATGCCAAAAGAAAAGGGGACATAAAATTCTTTTTTTGACAATTTCCAGCATTATGCCGTTGCCAAGCACTTTACCCATTTTAATTCTCCTGAATAAGTGAAAATGGATCATTCCTGTCCACATTTCTAAAACTGCAACTATTACACCTCTTCCAATACCTTTCTTCCATTTTTCTTAATAGCTTTCATCTCTGATTAAAATAATCTTGGCTTTATATTTGTATATGACTCGTCTCTGCTACTCAAATATAAAGATTGACCTTACGGAACATTGTGCTGAATGAATGAATGAATAGATGGATAATAAATAGACAGAATGGCACAGACTGCCTATTTATTTCACTTTTAGCAAAAACATTATCTTATTCAAAGGGGTGACATCTGTGAGAAGGCAACTTCTACTTCTCTGTACTTCAGAAAGAAAAAGTAACATGACCTTGCTCTTATAGGCTGATGTATAGTTCCCAGTATGTTGTTTTTTAATATAGCATCTCATTTATTGCTAAAAATAAATAAAAACCGTGTGCTACAGGCAGCATGGTAATATGATTCCCATCCTCTTTGGAGCATGGCATCTAAGTGATGTGCCAGAATTGTTCAATTTTGGTCTAGCTTGGCTTTCTCTCCTGTAGTTATTTTCCCATTTTAGAGACACAGACAAGGATCACCAAGTCAGACAAGCCTACTTAAGAATCAGAGACAAATCTGATAAAAAGGGATTTACCTTTAATGAGCAATGAATCACGTGCCCCTCTTAGGTAACCAGCTAGCAGAAGGGTTTTAAAAACAATGTCATTATTCAGATCTGTGCCACAACTAATTCCAATTAAATTAAGTACTTTTTATCCAAGCATTCAGTAAGTAGTACTTAGCGAAAGCCCCAGAATTAATAGTGGTTGCTCAGATTTCTTAATAAAGATATCTGACTTATCTTCTTCTCGAGGTATAAGTAAGGGTTGAAGGTGTAGACAGGGTGTCTGTGGGTTGTGGGAGAAGAGTTGGTTCTTCTCTACATAGAACGGAGATACCCGCAGTGTTCCACCTGAAGACGGAGCACAGACCAGAACCCCCCCCCCCGCCCTGGCTTTAAGAGGCACAGACTCAGTAAACTTTTGGAATATTTCTTCTGGTACCAGTGACCCTCGATACCAGGGCTGTTAAAGAACAGAGAGAATGCAGAGTCCTACAGACAATGAACCTTCAACTCATGAGACAGAACACTCTCCCATCACACCTGCCAGAAGCTGCAGCATCTTGGCAAGAGCAATAGTTGTGCTTGCAGGGGAAACCAGGTACGGAACACAGGTCTCTGGTTCAGAGAAACTGAACGGAAAGGCAGTTCCCACTAGGTGCTGCCCACAGCCTAAGCGCTGTCTCCCCCTACTCACACCTGTGACTTGTTGAGCTTTTTATACAGTAAAAAGCTGGAGAGTTGTTTCATTCAGCTTTCTGGGTCAAGTTCTAAGAAGATTTTAACAAGTCCACATTGAAACACCCGAAGAGAAGCCACCTGCACTAATTTTGGCCAAATGGAAAAACTGAAACGTGAATGTAAGCAATCGTAGGAGAAGTGAATAACTAGAGGGGACAGTAGAAAGTATTCTTCAATGTAAATAATAATCTTAGCAAGCCATACAAGAATTGGGCATAGAATAACTCCAAAGGCCTTTTATTCTAATAAAGTCAAGTCATTCTTGGGAAGCATGTGCTTCACAGGCTTAAGAAAATGTTTACTGATTCAAATGGATTAACAAACTTGTCTAGTAAATGGAAAAGACTGAGATTTGGTTCAAAACCTAACATGAACAATACACTGTAATTTTAAATAAAGTGTTGCTTAATTAAAGTTACTCCAAAAGATAAAAAGTAAATAAGCAGGTCCCAGCCAGCACCAGGCCCTTGGTGCCCAGAGAGAGATCAACCAGTGGAAACCCAAACGTGCACCTGCTAGAAGTCCCAAAACACAGCCTCGAATAATTCCTTCCCAGACCTATGTGTACAGACATACAAACACACTCTGTAACATATGAAATAATGTACCATTGCTTATTTTAGAGTACAGCTAAAAAATAGTGGAATGTAGACTTAACGGAGGTCTTGATTCTCTTGTAGGTCAATTCAAAATTTTACAGGTTAATGAGCATTGGAGAATGTGCACTTTTTATATCCTAAATATGAGGCAGAGAGAAATGAAAATTCGATGTCATAATCACGCATTGAAAATATATGATATATTTTAAATTCATATCTTCTACGGAAGTTGTTGTTAGCATGCTCCTAGATGATGACCATCCCTTTCCATTTGTGTGCTGTACACACACTTGTACGTGAAAGTTTGGTATTAATGATCTAGGTGCCCCTTTGATGAACAAAGTTAGTTAGATTACCTTTGTTAAAGTGCTGTGAAATGTTAGAAATGTGTGAGCAATATAACCTTGTGCATTAGGGAACTCTAGACCTAAGAACTTAACAGAGTTTTAAGAGACTAGAACTCAGTATACTCTTCTAAAAATATCTTGATTCCAAATTTTTAGCTAGAAAGTCATTAAAAGAACTGTTTGCAAAAGGATTTGAAAGCTACATGAATTTTTAGATTTTTGATACTAGAATTGGGAATTGTGTTCAGGTTTTTCTTAATATATGAGTTTTGAACAGAAAACAACAATAAGTGCCATTGCAGTGTGCAAGACATTTCCACATTTTATCTGAAAACAAAACTATTTTACCTTTTCTCTATGTAGAAGATGCTTATTTGGATATATTGGTGGAAAATAGAGTGGAAGAATTCCTTAAACAAAGGCAAGACATAATTGTTCTTCCTTCATTTAAATTGATTCAAATAAAGAATAAGCTGAAACTTTAAAATAAATAGCCTAAATAAACAATGTAATTATGAACAAAAGTAAAGCATAAATTAAGCTTAAACTATGAATCACTAAGCAGTATAAAAGATTCATATTATAAAAATTATGTGAACAATGCATAATGAAGATAAACACTACTCCTGTATCTTATATGCATCAGATAATACAATGGAGAGAAATATAGATGTTCACTTTTTGTATACAACTAGAAATTAGAGGAACAATGAATTATGGAAAGTTTCAAAAACCTCAGGGTTAATTTATAGTCCACAAAAACCTAAGCAAGAAAAGTTGAAAAATGAAATAGTGAAAGAAGACCATAAATCTCAGTCTTTTAAAATGAAACTGTCGAAAGTGAATGAATAAATAAATAAAGATATAGGGAAACAGACAGAGAAATAAAGGTGTAATTGCAAATGATTTATTCATTGTCAGTTTAATAGCTATATATTAAATGTTAACCTTTAAAACATAACATCTCTATATTTCATCTTTTTAAAGACTCGTTGAATTTTCACAAAAATTTACTATATATGATGCCACCAAGAAAAAAAACAAAGGCAAAACCTAACATGAACAATACACTGTAAAAAAAGGCTCACTAAATTCCAAAAATGAAACATACATAAGTCATTCTTGGATCACAGTGAAATGAAGCTAAAAATTAATAGCACAATTAAAAACACTTTTTAAAAAATAATTTCAAAGTTTTAAATCACTCTCTAAAAGGGCTTTTGAACCAATGAGAAAATGAAATTATAATTGCATCATATTTTGAAGTAGATAATTATGAGACTACCAGAAGACACAGCTAGTTGTGCACTCAGAGGAAATACATAGTCTGTCTTACTGACCAGGACAGATTAAACCTAATAAACTGGGCAACCAGCACGGTACAGAATAAAAGTAAAACAAAAATATTGAGTGATTCCATTTAAAAAGAGAAAGTTTTCAGAAAAGAGCAGCTTTTACTGAACTTATACATTTGTGCTTTTAATAAATCACTGGAAGTGGTTGTGATAAGCAGTCCCAGCTGACAAGCACAAGCTAGCGTAACCTTGATCCAAAAATCTGACAAACATGTATTTGATAAAAGGAAAAATTGCAAGTTAAGATTATCTAGGAAAAAACATTATGCACAGACATGGCAGGACGATTCTAACAGTGTAGGATGGGAGGGAAAAAGAAAAGAAAAAAAGAGAGAAAAAAATGGAAAAATGTAAATAAAACTGTTGTAAATACAGAGAGGAAAAGGAGTTGAAGGGAGGGCGGGGAAGAGGGAAAGTAAGATATATCATGTACAGATACAGATTAACTATGATGAACGTGATCGTTATACATATCTAAACTGTACAAATAAATCTTCTTGGCTCAAAAAAAAAAAATGAATAAATAGATAAACCCAGTACACTATGGTCACATCTGTTCAGTTACAATAAGAATAACTAGGCCCCTAATGAAACAATCTGTAATACTGAAGCAGACTTACGAAGATCTCAGTAAATCTGCTAAGCATTTATAAAATTCAGTATCCTTTCTTCAAAAAAATTTCAATAGAATTTTTGAGATTCCCAAGTAGAATAAAAATATCTACCTCAAGCAAAAAGGCTGAACTATACTTCGTAGTTAAATATTAGAATCACTCGTTTTTAATTCAGGATAAATGAAGAAGCCAGTTCTTACCAGCATGCTTTAAAACTTTTGGAAGCATTAGACAATATAATTATTGACTCATTGTTCGTTCTTTTAGTCAGTGAACGTTTTTGACCACTATCACGTGACAGAATCGAAAGTACGTGTCTAAAAATAATCACGATCTGCGGGTGATCTTACTGTTTAACTCTCCGGTTTTCAAGCTGAGGTCCGTGCGGAGCGAAGGGAACGCTGAAAGGGGCTCTTCTCGGTCCGCGGTGGGGATGTGAGGGGACTGGGCAGCTGAGTCGCAGGCCTCCGCCTGCTGACGGGCAGCAGAACTTTAGTCCATTTCCTTCCCTTGTGCGTATTTAAATAATCAAAAACGTAGTGGGGCTAATAAGAGCTTTTTGCTAATAAATATGAACAAAAATAGAAAACACGTGGGGAATAAACTTACTCTGAAAAAGTGTACAATCTATTTTAAAGCAGTTATAAAACTTCTATAGAGGACTTAAAAGAGCTGAAGATTTGCGGCGGATGTCAGGAACTGTGTCAACATTTCACCTGAGGGCAGCGCGGATCCAGGGTTATCCTGACCCACCCACGTGAATTTGGTCACGGCATGGGCTAAATGCTGAACAAACACTGAGGAAGGCTCCTCTTTTCCCTGGTAAAGCTGAGCCAAAATGTGGCATAGTGACAGGCTCCATTCTAGCTCCCTTTAGGCGCTCCTTAATGCAGTAAAGAAAGTGGAGCCGGCCTCTTCCCCCAGTGGGTCTTCACAGTCCCACTGGGGTTTGCTGTGTCCGCTGCCCCTCACTCACTGCAGCATGCACCCTGCATATTTCCAGACCCCGCTGAGCACTCTGGTGGACCTCAGAGGAGGCCTTTCCCACCAAGACAGCAGAAGCCCTGTCCTTTTCTCCCTGAGAATCTCGCCTAGGAGGAACATAACATCATCAGCCCACGTCAGTTTAAACGGTGAGGTCACCCTTTCAGAGGCCTTAATATATTCACCAGCGTCATCAGTGAAACTTCCGAAGTCTCCTTTGGTCTCTCCTAATTCGGGACAAGTGAAGGGACCGGTTCTGATATTCCACTGAAATTGGCATGGAGGGGAAGGAGTTTCACAGGCGGGGCTGTAGTAGCCTGAGAAACAGCCTCTAAAAGGGGAAGTACCTATCAGGAGAAGACGCCAGAGACCAGGGTGTGGTCTCTGAGTAAGGTGAGGCAGGGTCCTGGTTCATTCTCTCCTGGGATGCCCATTTCCCCAAAGGGGAGGAAGGGGACGCTGCCACCAGGAGTGAGGGGCCAAAGATCATTCCGACACCCATTCAGGATGGTCTCAAAGGGTGAAAAACAGTTGGACATAGGGCACCTCCCTCCATTTTCCTTGCTTCTTGCAAAAGATCTAACTGGAGAACGGTGTTATAATCTAAAGGTCCCCCAGGGACCCACTGGATCTGAGCTCCCAATAGGTACTGTATCCAAGCCTCAGTACAATAAAGATAAGAGCCTTTTTCTTAAGGGATGAGGAATCTAACTCTTTCCAGTGCCTGAGGAGAGAGTCTAGAGGAAGAGAGCGATGAAATGGCCTTGGTAGGAAGAGAAAGGAAGCAGTAGAGAGGAAGATCTTTTCTAAACCTGGGCTTATTTCCCAAATGGCCAACAGAGACAGACCTTTGACACGCGTCCCTAGACAAAGCGTCCCCTGACCGGCATCGGCTACCTCAAGGCCTGGGACCCGATTCCCACCTGCCACATAGCTCAGCTCCTCCGGAGCCTGTGACAGAAGACATTTCCTCTCTCTTTGAAGCTCCAGGACCTGAGTAGCCTTTCCTATAACCCGAGACAATGTTGATGTCTCCACTCATCAAAGATGTGGAACTCCCAAAAGGTTCCCTCCTGAAGGACCCCTAAAAGTGCCAACAAGGCCAAATCATGATGGCTTGCGGAGTTCTCAGGAAGAAACTGGAAAAGTTCACCCACAATGACTCAAACAGGGCTGGGGCAGATCAGGGGTCCATCAGCAACCTGAAAGGGGCTTTATCTTTAAAACCTCAATTTTATGAAGGAGTATCAAGGATCCTCTAACTAAATCTTCAGATCCAGGCAGGAACTGTGCCTAAGACAGATTTCCTCAGGGATAGTTGGTCAATAACAACAATCAGTGGCAAACCAGCCAGACCTCATTTTCAGGTCTTAACCAATAAGATTCAGGGAATGGAAGGGTCCAGTCAGTCCAAACACACATTGCTCGATGTTCATCAAGACAGCAGGTACAACAAGTGGAGGGAAAGCTCATCTTACAAATAAGGCATCCAAGATCAGGGGGCAGGTGAGCTCTGAAATGGCCCTAAAGAAATCCCATTTGAGGTTGTAAAGGCAGAGGGATCACTTGGACATGCTGGGAATCCTTCCTTCCTCCCCTTTTATCCGTGGACACTGACTCCAACCAGATCTGAAGGATCCCCATAGCACAGATGTTCTGGCATTCAAGCAGATCCACCACTAAGCCATACGCAGGTAAAGTCCAAGTCTCCTCCTTAAGGGTCAGAGACTGGGCTGGGTCCTCCCAGAAGCCTGGATCGCACGCCCAGATGGGCCCCAGCCTGAAGACTTCCACTGTGCCAAATCATGGTGGGAGGGGTCTCTGGAAAGTGACCTGAGGACAGAGTGCCCTGCTGCGTTTACTCCCATTGAGGCTGGGTATACTGACCCTGCCCAGTGAACTCGCATGGTCTTCTTGTGCTCCCGGACAAGCCCCTGGAGATGTTACACCCGGTGGGTCTGGGGTCTGGGGGACCCCAGACTCATCCTTGCCAGGCTTGTCTCTCTCTCTCCAACATAGAAAAAGGAAGAGGATCAGAGAAGATCAGTGCAAAGTGAAGGTAATTTTATTGTAGGTATTGCGGGAAGCAGTACAAAACCACTCTGGGGAAGGGGTGGGTGTGCTCAGAGATGAGACACCACAGAATCTGGGGCAGCAGTCCTGTGTTATGGGGGAGGGGTCCCGTCTCCACTCTCTGAGAGCTGATTATTCACTGATTGCCTATTGCACTTGTGGCTAGGGGTCAGGTCTTGTGGGTTAATAGAGGAACTGGGGTAGGAACGGCAACCGGCACTAGGAGGGACAGTGCTGCCCGCACAGAGGCCACAGACTGTCAGCTTCAAACCACAAAGCTGCTTGAAAACTGCTAGCTGCTCATAGCCATACAGCGGCTGCCTTTTCCACCCTCTAACTACGTCTCTCCCTACGTAACTACTTAGGTCTATCTAACCAAGGTCCTCTGCTTGCCACTAACCAAATCAAAGGAAGTCATTTATTTTGGTGAAAAGAAAAAAAAAGGATTTATTCAAAGCTAGCTCCTAGGAGATGGAGAGACCTCACTTACCTCAAATCACCATCTCACCATGTACAGGTGTGTAAGGGTCTTTCCTAGCAAGGCACAGAGCGGAGGGGAACACAAGGAGACAAGACACAGCTCCACTCCCAGCCACCGTGTGCTGCCTCCCTTCCCTGTGGGATCTGGGTCCCAAAACTGGCCCTGATCCACTGGCGCCTGCATCTGCATATTCTGTCATTTCATCTAGGCTGGAGAGAAGGGATGTTGATTATGTGCCAAATGGAGGAAATTTGGAGAAGCCCCTTACCTCTATGAAGAAAAGATGAGTATGGTGAAGACGTTGAAATGCCATTTTCATATAAATGGTAAAAGTTTAAAAATAATATCATTGTTTCAAATGAGTGATGAATAGACCACCCTTATATATTGTTGGTAGAGGAAATTGGAGGATAGTTTGAAAATGTATCAATAGCAAGCCATTTAATTTAGTAATTCCATTTGGAAAATATTTTGCCTTGAAAAACTTGGATATATAAAGTTATATGATCAAGAATAATCATTGCACTGTGATTAATAATAGTAAAACACAGAAAAATAAGTAAGCCTTTAACATTAAGAAACCAATTCAATATATTTGGTGGTTCTGTGCAACATAATATTACCAGATTATATGAAACTATAATGTAGCCAGGCATCACAGCACACACCTTTAATCCCAGCCTTTTCAGAGGCTGAAGCAGGAGAATCCCAAATTCTAGGCCTGACTGGGCAATTTAACATGACTCTGTCTCAAAATAAAAAATAAAAATAAAAATGGCTAGGAATATTGCTAAGTGATAGAGCCTCCTTAAGTAGTAGTTTATTTAGTTTTCTTTATATAGTTTCATACATATATGAAACTCTGGTTGAGAGTAAAGACCTTGAGATTAATTTGCTTGGGTTCGAATCCTAGTTTCTCCCTTGCTACACTATGATTTGGATTAAGTTTAGTGTCCTTAAATTCTTCCTGTGTTAAAATGATAAATACAAGAAAATAAAGTTATAGAATATATATGTGATGAGTTTTCCTTAAAATACATTACATACGAATATATGCATCAAGATAAGTTATATTTTACTTTGTAATATTTTCTAATTTTTTACAATGATCTCACTTTTCTTGGGCAGATTCTTTTTGCTTTATATTTTAAAAATTGTTATTAGTATATGTTTATGAAACATTACAATTACACTCATTTTAGAAAATTGGAACATATGCATATTGCAGATTATTTTCTTTAAAATGAGCAGAGTAGGGTTGGGAGGTAAAGCATGTGCTTAACATGTGCAAGGTCCTTGGTTCAATGCCCGGCACCACAAAATGAAACAGGAGCCTCAATGAAGTCAGGTGCTCAGGACAGTCTTATAGAGAGAGTCCCAGTCCTTCCAAGATGTGCCACTGAATCAGACAGATCCTCCAGCCTACTAGAGAGGCTGTGGAGCAGACAGGGCAGATTCTTGAGCCGAAGCCAGCAGCTTTCAAAGCTTAGCTAGTACAAGAATCGCCGACAGGGACTTGATAAAGCACAGGTTGCTGGTTTCACTTCACAGAGCCTCTCATTTCCAATAGGACCCATGGCTTTGCTTTTCTAATAAGGTCCTGGAAATGCTTACGCTGCCTCTCTGGGTGGCACACTTGGAGGACAACCTGAAGTGGACATGGTTGACCAAATGAGTCCAGAGTTTTTCAAAATCGATGCTTTTTCACTTTGTGTATGGTGAATACCATGTATGCCTGGGAGATGGTCCATTCAGTAGATTAAAAATGTCAAGTAGGTAACAGACACTCCAGGAAATCAGTGAAGCAAATTAATTGTGATCACTTGGCATATCCTGACACATAACTGTCTTTCAAACTTTGGAAAGGTTCAATTCAGGCAAACGTGGAGAAGCTTTCCTTTCTTTCCTTCTGCCTTTCACACCTTCATTCTTGAAGGGTGTGTAGTTTCTTTGTCTTTCTTTCTCAATCACCCAGCAAGTGTTTGGTAACGTGTTACTTGCATGTGTATATCCATGAGGCCTTTGTGCTTGTAGTTTCACCCAGTAGTGTCAGTTATAAATTGACCTGTGACTTATATGGAGAAAATAATCTCATGGAATGCTAGAAGACTGATTCTTGTACCAGTGAAAGTTCGTCTCACCTTGGGGACTTTTCTGCCCATGAAAAGGAAAGCCTCATGCTTGAATCTCATCAGGGTAGCTGAATAGATTCCACACCTACAGACAGTCTTACTGAGAACATACGATCTTTCAAACTATCATTCCAATTTCAAGAAGCAGCCTGTAACAGTTTCGCTTTTCACACATCAAAATGGGCATGTTGACTTAGGAAACAATATGACTGGGTAGAATAGGAAATATTTTCCATTTTGAAGGAAACGGTGTATGATTTTTCACATTGGAAGTCATGTGCAACTTTTGTAAAATGGCTCTTCTATTTTTCACAGTTTAAGAACATTCTCCTTAACCGTTAGTTTGTAAACACTTCTCCACCCTCTCAACTAACTTCCCTGAGGAGTTCTCAGCTACCATTTAATTCAAGTCACCAAGACTCTTCCTGTGCATCTTTTTCAAAGATTTGTAGATAAATCCAGAGAACGTACAGTCTCATTATTGAGCTTTTGAAAAAAAAAGACCTATTTGAATTTTCAAAATTTCTAAATTAAATCACATTTGAATTATCAACTTATGTCCTTCAAGTTCTCTGGATTTAGGCAGTTTCTAAAAAATTACTACCAAGTAGCTATCTTGCTTTCTTTATAAAAGCAATTTTAATTAACAGATTTTTATGCAAATCAATGCTACAGACAGGTTTTTAGGTAGTAGATTCAATTAAGTAAGGTGTAAACAGCCCCGCTCCGATTAATTCACTTTGCAAAACCCTTCTTTATAAAGAGTGCTTGTTTCCTTCACTAAATTATTGTCAATTCAGATTAATGAGATTTCATTGCATTTCTCCCAAGCCTCTTTATTTTCCTTTAAGAGTATTTGTAAGGAGAAGAGGACTCTCAGAGGAATAGTTTGAGAGCAGAAAAATGAAAGTATATCTTGGTTTCTGAAAGCCAAGGAAAAATTTTGGCAATTTCCTGAAATCTAGTACTGTTCTGACAAGGTAATTGCCCTTCTTTTGACAGTGATAGAAATCATAGCCTGGCCAAACTTCAACTAACAGAGATATTTCTGAAAGTGTAGATTTTGGCCCTGTAGTTTCAATAAAGCCAAGCAAGCACAATGATTTAACAAGATGGGCCAATAATTTTACATAAGTATAATACTTGCCAACAAAGTGTTACCTAGAGTGTTCAAACAAATGTAGACTCATAGAAGTTCAGAAATTTGTAGATTTCCCTTCCTTTCCTCTCCTCCCCCAACAAATACTGTAAGATGAGATGTATGAAGCACAGAAATGTTTCAGTGACTTGGAGTTGGTTTTCCTACAGTCAGTATGTTGCAGAGTCAAGATTAGGTAGCAATCCTCTTAAGTCCTACTGAAGAGCTCTTTGTATTTGTGTTGTATCATACTGCTCTATAACTAAAACCAGAAGCCATCAAAACCAAACATCACTACACTAATTGAGGTGCCCCTATTTTGTACTTCCCTCAAGTTACGAATCATTTTTACAGTTTTAGGTAATTGCAAAAATAAAAATGATATTTTGCGACACATGAAAATTATATGAAATTTAAATTTCAGTGTCTAGAAAGTTTCAGTGGAATGTAACCATGCTCATATTTTTGTGTATTGCATGGTCTTTGACTGCTCCTGCTTCACAGGGGCAGAGTTGAATAGTTACAACAGCAACCCACAGCCAGAAAATTCTGAACTGCTTAGTCTCTGAGCCGCTATAAAAAGTTTGCTGATCTAGACAAGTGCTTGCTTATCACAGTAATTTGGAAAGAAAAATTTTCTAGATTTAATAGCAATGGACCAGATTTCCAAATAGTGCATACATTAAGTTTTTAAACTAAAAGTCCTACTGGATCCAAATATATTAAGAATACAGATGAACTTTCACCAACATTGTCACCTGTATATATTCTTTAAGGCCACTAATACCAACTTAGGAGAAATCAAGGATATTATATCAGAGTCTATCTATAACCTCTTATGCTCATATGATTATCTGTGGAAAGAGGACCTATTAGGATGACAAAAGAACCACTTGAATGTAATGCAGATTTATTTATCCTGTCCTCTCTGATAACTCAGAAGAGATCTGCTGATACAATGGAACTTTGCTTTTGATTTTCTTGGCATTTGTGTTTCTAATACATAAATGTATGATCTAACTTTTCATACATTGACTAGCAAAGGTAAAAAGACTTGAATTATAGACTCCAAGAACATGTCCGTGTTTCTCCTACCTCTTTTGTACTATTCAACTGTCTATCATTGTCCTTGAGGGCATAGGCCTGTGCATATTCCTTTAAATTCTAGACCACCTTATGTACTCTATGTACATTTGAGTATCTTTTAGTGAGTCAGGAAAGAGTTGAGTAAACTCTTCCAGTGAAGAATTGGAACCAGAAGCCCACACAGGTGTCTGCCTATCTATTAATTACTAGCTGAGGTATAGTTTGGACACTGTCTTATCAATGCCATTCTTAGACTTCATTCTCTGCCACTAAGTTAAAGTAAAATACAGAAAGATCAGTAAAATCACAGTATTGCTTCTTGGCAGTGTCCCTAGTTGTTCAACTTCCTTTCTCAAAAGTCATATTCCAGGGGTTGGGGATTTAGCTCAAGTGGTAGAGCACTTGCCTAGCAAGTGTAAAGCCCTGAGTTCAATCCCCAGTAACCACCCCCCCACCAAAAAAGGATATTCCAAAGTTCAGAAACTCTCAGTAACTTTCCCATGGTCACACGGCTAATGAATAAAAATGTAAGTACCACAAACTCAGCTGTGTAACAGGTGCTTGAGTTTTTAACAAGTTAAAGTTGTCTCTGAGTCCCAACAATGTCTACTTTTAGTCCATTTAGAGCTTCCCTTCTTCCAGAAGCAGCAAAGATTCTAGGTTATCATTGCTGCTCCCAAATAGCACAGATATCTTGTGGTGTCAAGTCCCAAGACCAGTGATGGCCCACTGTTTCAGTGAATGCCATTCCCGTGGTCCTGCAGCCCAGCATTTCCAGCCCACCAGGGAGGCTGAAGCATCCCCAGTGAGAAGTGAAATTCCAGCATCTAGCATTCCAGTCATCCTCATGTGACTTGCAGCTGTGCCAGAAAAATACCACCAAGAACTGTGTATAGATTCACTGCCTGCAGTCTCGATCCAACTCTTACCCTCCAAACTTCAAATTCCCTGATTTCTCTTCCTGCAAGAAATTGTGGGATGGAAATCAAAGAATACAAAATAGCAGATGTGTAGGATGGACGACTCTATCAACAAAATCCCTTTGACTAGTGTAAGCTTTTGTAAAGACCTAAAGGAAGCAATTTCCACTTTGGACCTGGTATCATAATCTTCCTCAAAATCAAAAGACTAAATAGCAACTGAGTATCAAACATAAAAGCAAAAAAATATTTTCTGTTTAACAAGAACAATGCAGAAGTTAATATGTCAATAAATTTTCCTATGACATTCGTAACAGCAAATCTCTATACAGTAAAAGCATAGAAGTGTTTGGTATTCCTTATGCCAGCAATAGCCAAAATTTCCTGCTTTGGAAGGTACCCTGTAATAGGGTAATTCTAGAGTCACACCTGCTAAACTCGAGCCTTGCTTCTAGATTTACTGTGTGAACTTGGAGAGTCTAAACAGTCTTTGGAGTCAAGTAAACTCTGAAGATTTGGAGTCTTTATCTATAAAATGAAGGTTATCACAGTTGTATGAGAATTAACCGAGATAAGGCTTGAAATGTTTCAATATGATTGACTGGCAGATTGTGGAGTAGATGGTCTTTATTTACCCCATCTCCCTCTTCATAAAGGGGAAGGACTTCATCTTTATCCCTTTTTCCTTACTGGTAAAATAAGGAGGCCACTGCATACTTTACAGAGTGAATATAGGTGTGAGGATTAAATTAATCATGGCGCATTAGTAGGCACTCATTACAAATTGCTTTACTCCACTTCCTTCTAATTTTTCATTTTGGAGATGAGTTTTAAAAGTGAAAGAATCAAATCTAATTTTGTAAAATAAATAATAAGTATTACATCAGTGATAATATTACTATAGTCACATAAAAGAATTTGTTTTTAGGAAGTACATATTGAAATATATAGGGCTAAGCAATTACAATTACAATTTGTCATTAAGTTGAGAATAAAAAATATATGTATGTATGTACTTACAGAGAGACAGAGGCAGATATATAAATAGAGAGAGAGAGAAACTGAAAGAGAGAGAGAGGGAAAGAGATATTTAATGAAAGGTAGCAAAATAGTAACATGTAGAGAATGTGGGTAGAGAATACCTGGGAATTCTTGTTACTACAGTCCTGCAACTTTTCTGAAGGCTTGAATTACACCAAATAATTTCAAAGACATTATGCTATATAAAAGAAGAAAAATACAGAAAGAAAAATATTGCACTATCTCACTTATCTGTGGGATCTTGAAAAAAATTAAAATACACAGAAACAAAATAAAATTGACTATGGGGCAGGCAAGAAATTGTGGGATGGAAATCAAAGAATACAAAATAGCAGACGTGTAGGATGGATGAGTCTAGAGATTTTGTGTACAACAGGTGAGCTATATATAACACTGTACTGTACTCAGGGTTTTTGTTAAGAGATTGATTTGACTGGTTCTTGCCACACACACACACACAATAACTATGTGAGATGATGGTTACGTTAATATACTGACATTTTTACTGAGTGTAAATTGCAATATCATGTTTATACGTTAAATATATAACATATAAAAACAAACGTATAAATAAAATTTTTTTAAAGAATGAGAACATGAGATGAAGGAGACATCATCGCTCTGTCCACCTAAAAGCTCTTTGCTCATCAGCGTTCCTTGCCATTAAAGATCGCCATAATCATACGCCCACGCCTCCTCTGGAGTTCTTGTTTGCATCAGATTCTAATTATCTACTAATACTTTGCCTGCCAAGAGGTAATGCGTGGTTTGTTTAAAATGAAGTTCTGGGTATGCAGGCAGCTATGAGTTGTTCCTTCTTTGTGTCACACTTTGTCAGGATGGAGGGGTCTGCAGCCGTAACCTATATGCATGATGGCAAGGTGAACTAGATCCGTTTCAGACACTACAACTGGTTTCTTCCAGCTGCCTCTGAATGTTTTGCAAAATACAGTCACTTAAGGTCGGCGAGCTCCACAGCCTCCTCCAAAATGCTCACAAGTGGAACAAAGAGGCAAGTGGGGTACCCAAGAGCTGTGGGGGCAATATCTCTGGGCAGAAGGACTGACATTGACTTGAATGCAGTAATTTCCACTTCAAGCAAAGCGGCACAGATGTGGACTGATGGCCACGACACAACTGGAACAGACGGGGCCGTTGGCAGATTCCCATAATGGATGATAGTCTGCTCTTAGGCCAAGTCTAGGGACAGTCAACAAACAAAACTTTCTGGGCTGAAAGTGACAACAGTTATCATTTAGAAAATATCTTCACATATGCCACAAAGGTAGAATTGGTCATTGTGAAATAGGTTTGTTTACAGCCATATGCAGAGTCAAAATGAAGGCCGACAATCTCCATGTTTTGCCTAAAGAATGTGAGCCAGTTGTTAACAATAAAAATCCAGCACAAGTATATAGCCCATTACAGCATGTTGGTACTTTATCCTGCATCTAATTTTTATTTGTTTGACTGATGATAGTGAATCCAGTACTTGGCATATGAAAATATTTGTTTAGAGAGCTGGCAAGAGTACACACCCAGGTTGCATTTATTTTTTATTCATGAAACCCTTTTAAGTATCCCACCAGATAAATAAGCCAGTAGGATAAGAACAAGAGTCAATATATGCATAATGTCTAATGTAGAGATCTCCTGTCCCTAGCCAATCTGTGGCTCTTACTGCCCTCCACAAACTAAAATGTCACCAAGCAGAACAAAAATAACAATCATTGTGGAGTTATTTGTAACTTCAGCTAGGATTATAGGTCTGTTTTCTTGGAAGTTTAAAAAAGTGAATATTTATATACCAAAGACAAATATTTCAATGAAATTTCGAAAACTATCTGAGAGACTAAATGGGAACCTGCAACTTGGCACCTTTACTCAATGGAGGGAAGTCCTGAAAGTTCATGAAAAGGAACTTAGTCAAGTTTCTAAAGATGACTGTTTCCCCCAAGCTCGTCTTACATTTTTATTTCTTGAACAAAAAGTATAAGAATAGGAAAGCAATATTAATTTAACTCAAAAAAGTCAATTTTCTTATTATTCCTTAAAGAATACCATCTCACCCCCAGACTAGACATTCAAAGGCATAGCTTCCTGGAGTGGAAAATGTACAGCCATCCTGGGCACCTCCCAGATTTGTTACTAAAACCTGAGTTATGAACACTAAACAGAGATGTTCTACGATAATTGGATTTGGGAACTATTATTTTCTACAAATGAAGTGAAGTCTCTTGATGTAAAACCACTCATAACTCAACTATGAGACATCTGGTCATAGACATCGGTCTACTTAAAAGTCACTTTGTTAAGCACCTGCCCACTGGAAACCCAGAAAAAGTCTGGCCAGCGGACACCTACTTTTCCTTTCTCCTCATTCACTTTAATCTAGGACTGAATGTAGAGACCTTATAGTGTGCAATCTGTCAGGCGATTTTAGACGCACCCATTTCTCATAGTTGTTGACTGCTTGACAACAGATTCTGTATTAACCTAAGGACTAGATCAACTCATGGGATGGCAGATCAAAGGTGTGGATTTATTTTGGACATCGGTTCGTGCAGTTCTGGGTGCGTAGGCCAGGACACTGGACCTTCCAGGCAGGACAGGTTCATGGAGAGTATTTTAGTTATTTTTATTTCATTGCTGAGACAAAATACCTGACACCTAAAGTTAGGGGAAGAAAGGTTATTCAGCTCATGATTTGTAGAGGTTTCAGTCCACAATCGGCTGGAGCCAAGGCAGGGTGACACGGCAGACAAGCAGAAGGCAGCAAGGCAAGCAAGGGGGTAAGCAAAGGAATAGACAAGCCTCATTCTGTCCCTTATATCTTACCCAGGCTAGCTGGCTTCAGGGTAGGTAGCACTCCCACCCATAATCCTAATACCCTTAATCCTAGTATCACATCCTTGATCCCAGCAGAACATGCCAAACCAATCTAAGTGGACTAATTTAGTAATCACACACTCTAGATCCAGCCACCTCTGAAAACATCCTCACCCCCGTGACCACACAAGGCTTTGTGGAGACATCTAGACAGCAACCATAACAGAGAGTTAGCAAGTTGGCACTATCTGGGTGCCTTCAATCTTTCCTAGCAGACTTCTCCGGTTATAGGGGTTTCTGCACAGCACTCACTGTATAGTCACTTGGTTGCCTGAGCATTACATGGCATCTTCTGTCATCCTCTTAGTTCCATTTCCTACTCTAAACTCAGCTCTGTCTTCATTTTTCATCAAAAGACTCCAAACCATTTCGCAAGAACCTATTACAGGTCAGCCCTGGGCTACACACCGTTGTCACCAAGACAAAACATCTACTGTACTGGCACACGATGAACGTCTCCGAGCCAGCAGCATCCATGGAGACCACAGGCTCCCACACATGGCATCTGCTCTCCGAGGGTCCCTTCTGCAACAGGGAAGACTGGCCCCAAGAACCTCCTCAGTTCCGTGTAATAAGTGCTGTAATCATCACATAGTGAAGATCACGCAATCTCACAGGAGAAAATGGCCACTTTGACCTCTAGAAGTTGAAAAGGGAGCCAACAAGAGGACATGTTAGGTAAACTTCAGAGAATGAATGGGAGCTGGCGCTGGGACAGGAAGTCCATTCTGTGAGAGGAAAGAACACAGGCAGTGCCTGCAAGGCTGAGACAGTGTCTCTTCCAGTCCCTCCAGGAACTCGAGGGCAGAGAACCAGAAGCCACTCAGCTTCCAGTGCCAGAGCAAGCCCAGACCTCAGTCCCCTCATGGCCAGGCCAGTGACTCTTTCCCTGACTATCCTTGAGATGAGTCTGTTTGGAACACGGTCTCCTCTAGGTTAAAACCAACTTGCCAAACGAGTGTCTGCCCACAATTTGCTCTCTACATGTCAGTCTCTCTTGATGCTTTATCACTTTGATAATACAAAGTTTCAAATCACAACTTGAATTTCTGATTCTACCCTTCCCCTAGATTTTGAGTAAGATTGACTCTGCTAATGGAATTGCTTCTGACAACTTTGGGGATAAATGAGTTTGGGTCTGAGAAGAAAGGTCACTAGGCATCTGTTACAACAGGGTGATCTCTCACAAAGGGGCCAGGTTAGACTTCAAACATCCTAGTGAATATCTAGTCCGAGGTAAATCTTCAAACTGACCATTCAATACATTCTAAAGTTTAACACCTCCCCATTTTACCACTAGAAGCTAATTTAAATAAATACGTTCTACTTTTTTTAAATAGAATTCTGGTATCCCATTCCACATAGCAAGATACATTGATTGTTAGATTGAAAGAAGTATGTTTACAATAGTTCTAAACATGCTGACAGTATTCCTCACACTTTACTTCAGCAACAGCTGGACAGCCTACAAATGCAAATTATAGCATCTATCTGCTTGCATATTTCTTCTGTTCTGCCAAATGTATCATCCAGAAAATAACCCCCCAAAAAGGTATAATGCAAGAACTCCTATAAGGTTTAATTTGCCAATAGCCAATTAAGAACTTTAAAAAAAATAGGTAAAATTAATTTGACAGTATGTTTTATTTAACCCAATATAGTCAAAATGTTACCATGTAGATGTATGACCAATATAAAATGTTTTAATGAGTTATTTTATATTCTCGGTGCTGTTGCTGTACTAAGCCTTCAAAAATCGGTGCACATCTCAATTCACATGCTAAATTCTCAATGGTTAATGTGAAATGTAATTCTATCAAAATAATAAAGTTGTTTTTAGTGACAATGTGCTTCAATTTTAAAACTTAAGTTAGTTAAAGTTAGATGAAATTTAAAATTCAGTTCCTCAGTTACACTAACCACTTGTTGGTGACACTGCTTGAACAGAGCAGATCAGGAAGTTGGAGTGATGGCAAACAGAAACTACTGGCAACATCAGCATGCTCTATCAGCGAGACATAAGAAGATTATGCTTAAAAAGCCATCAGAGAAGAAGCACACAAAAGGACATTGAAAGCTAAAAATTTTGGAGTTAGACTAGATTATCTCTGTTGATTTTTATCTACGACATTGTTAAACTTTTCTTATGTTTAAAGTAATAATATCTGCATTACTGAGCAGCTAACGTTAAATGAGGTAACCTCTCAGGCTTCTAATGTTAAATAAACTAATCAAAACAGAAGTTTTGAAAATCAAATCTCAAAATCCTCCTCAGGTTCCTAACCAAAGGAACTATTCTCCTGGCTTCTAATACTACAGACCTGTTTTGTCTCTTGGTAGCATTTATGTAAAAGGACTCGTATAGACTGTATCCTTGTGTTGAACTTGTTTCAAGCAACAATTTATTTGTGTGATTTATCCACATCGTACAAGGGTGCAGTAGTTCATTCTCCCTCTTTGTATTACTCTCCCTTGTGTAAATATCCCACAGTGTATTTTGTTCATTTTCTAGTAGATGAATATTTGGAATTTGGAATATCTGGAATTTGAGTTTTCAATCCTAGACTTAATGGAAAAATAAGAGTCACCCCTCATAAATTTTATGTGCAGGTACCCTGGATAAACATAAGGAGTTGGAGGACCTCTTGGTCAAGTTCCTGAATGTAGAAGCAGCGATGATTTTTGGGATGGGATTTGCGACAAACTCAACAAACATCCCTGTGCTAGTTGGCAAGGTAAGAAGTTAACATAATTACCTTCTAGCACCTAAGAATTATAACTCTGAGCTGATCCTTTGTTAGCAGTATGACTGAGAAAGTCCTTGTCTTGTGAGAAGCTGATTGGACATTCAGATTTTTTTAATGTGTTCCAGCTGAGTCCAGAAAATGTTTTTATCATGATGTTCCCAGTTACAAGACTGCAGGCTACATGGGGGTTAGATTGCACCTTCAATGACAGCTTAGCAAAGTCAATTAAAGTTTTATGCTCTTCAGTCCCCATTTGAAAAATAGTAGATATTTATTAAGCATTTATTTGTATAAAACATTTTTTCTATCTTATCCATTCACTTACTCATTTAATCAACCATTTATTAAAATATACTACATTTTGGCATGAAGTCAGATACAAGACGTGGAAAGATGAATAAGACCTGTGCCTTGCAAATTTATGTGGTTTGCAATCCAGTAGGGGATGCAGATGACAGAAAAAGCATGCACATACATGAGAGGGGACAAAGGAGTTGCCCCCAGTGTCTGCCATGGCTGGGTGCCGACATACGCAGAGGGTGACATAAGAAGAGAATTTTAACAGACAGGTAAGTTATTTCCTTAACACGAGGACAAAGGCAAAATGTGTTCAAGTAAGAGCTTGGGAGGAACTACGACATAGATAGGATAGAGGTCAAAGAAGAGCCAGGCATTGAAGGAAAGAGTCGAATCCCAAAGAGTATTACAGTGTAAGTCATTCCAGAGTGTTCGAAATTGTTCCCGAGAATAGAGGAAAGTGGGTTATTTAAGTTAAGCAAGTGCAAAAATCAGATTTGTGTTTTTAAAAAGTTGAATGACAACTAGGTGTGATCTTAGGTTGCATTCTGCATTGAAAAAAGGAAAGAGAATATCTAAAAAGGACATTGAGATGGAACTAGGACAGTTAAGGAAGTTTGAATTATATGTTATATGATGGTACTGTATAAATATGGAATTTAGAATAATTGCATTGTAATTTTGCAGAATATTCTTTTTCTGAGGAGACATGACTAAAGAATAAAGAGGTGAGATATCAAGGCTTACAAAAACTCTTTAAGTGTTTCAACAGAAAAATTATTAATACACACAAATGTCCACAGTATGGAGATACGAAAATTCTACTTAGAAACAAAACACTTTATGAGTACCAAAATATAAGAACTCGAAGATTCTGGGTGGCCACAAAAGACAAAAGTCCACCATGATTTATCCCTCCATTTTCAATATGTTGGAACAGTTCTATAATTTACACATTTTAAAATTTAAAAAGAAAAAAACTTACAGGCAATAATTAATAAGCATGACACTAGACTGACTTTTTCCACTTAACCTCAAACTATGAATTGGAATCCACACTCTTCCAAATCCAAAATCTTTAAGTGTAAGTCATGGATGCTTCTGTCTATGTGGGATATTAATACAGTGGAGAAGGAGCATCATAAAACAAGAACTTTAAATACTCTGCTGAAAAAGACCCTGCCTCCCAGGAACAATCACTAAAACCATCCCAGCCAATCTAGCATACATTGAAACACCCTAGCAAATCCATAACCCTCTCCCAAATAAGTTTTCTTGTCAAACACCACTCTAATTGTTGCTTAACCAAGATTTTGGATGAACTTCATTGTTGAAAAGTACAGTACGTATAAGGGTTCCAGTAGAGATTGAATCTCTTTTGTAAAATTCCCATTTCTACAAGCTGACTGCCATGCATAGTTTTACCCACGTAGACACCAACTCAAACTCTAGGCTAAAATTCAAAGAGGGTGTTAGAAATCTGTTGTTGGTTTTAGAAAATCTTCCTGTTCCCACAGATTTTCTCTCCCTCGTTTGATTCGTTGGCTCACGTTCTGTGTGCTTCTTGCCTGCACAGGGCTGCCTAATTTTAAGTGATGAGCTGAACCACGCCTCTATCGTCCTTGGGGCTCGACTCTCAGGTGCGACCATAAGGACCTTCAAACACAACGGTGAGTAACAGTGTGTTTATCTCACAGGTCCTGATTTGCTACCAGATGAAGGGAAAGATTACTGATGAGGCTTTTCCTTGCTCTTCAAACTGGCAACGTAGCCTAATGAAACACAATTTTGTTTATATTCACTGCTGGTTTGTAACCTCTGGTGACCTGGGACAAATGGCTGAAGTGTATTAAACAACCAGATTGCTAAGTGTAACTCAAACACATTAACGTCACTGTTAGTGGTCTTGCAATGTGGCTCTGAAGACATGATTGATTTCTTAGGACTGTCATTTATTATCAGAAGTGTGATAACGCTCCCCTTCCTGTAACTCTGCCTTGGGAAAGTTTTAAGACTTTTCATGTTATAGTCAGGCAAAAATGGAGCTTCTTAGTATGATGTCCACATATACAACATTTCACTATCCCCACATACATAATGTTCAAACACCTGCTCCCCTAAACCATTCTCCATTTCATTAAAATGTCCTCTCTGGCTCTGGTTGACTAGTTGGGTGATGAGGAGGAGGAAGACTCCTTCCTCTCTAGAGCCCTGACAAAGCAGCACTGGGAAGGAAGCAGGTGGCGGCAGACACCTGCACTCTCTCATCAGCTCTGCTCCCAACTTCCGTCACTTTTTGGAAATCCTTTAATCTTTCTCGCATGCAGTTTCAGCATCTAACTAGTGAGGGTGTTGAACTAGATACTTGCTAAGGATTTCTTAGTTGAAGGTTCTGATTCTACCACATTGTCATCAGAAACCTGCTCTCTCTTTGTGTGCAAGTACGTGCAAGAACACACACACATACACATGCACACGTATTTTTCTCTTTTCTCCTTCTAACCACCTTTCTCTCATGCTGTCTCTTCCGCCCCACGTTTCCCTGTACCTCTGCCTTGGCATACTCCTCCTTCCTCCAAGGTGGTAACAAAGATGGAAGTAAGGAGAAGACCGATAGAAAATAGAGAACGAATTGACCTAGATTTGTTCGGCCTCCTTCACAGCAATCTCATCCCAAAGGACAAACATCCTAACAAGGGTATTCTCATATTCTTCCTCCAGAAGAGCCAGACTGTGTGCCTTTACACCCAATCTGCCACAACCAGTTCAGTGTCATTGAAAATACACTGACCTCACTTATTAATTTTTCAACAAATAGTATTAGTTTTTATCTATAGTAAGCCAAGGTAAATTCCTTCAGTTATGCTTGATTCTTCATTGATTGTCAAATGTCACAGGCTCAAATTATTTTGGCAGTGTTGGGCATCTGCTTTGTAGCATGTCTTTAGGGCTTCAAGGTACATGTATCAAGAAACCAGAGGAAACATGTTTGGTATTAGTACCATATACCTTGTATGCCCTTTTGAATCTTTAGCGTGGCAGCTCATTAGTGATCAAAACCTCCGTCTACCTAGGAAAAGATAAAGGAGATAATCAGCAGTTATTTAACGGAGATGGTTAAATATAGTAATCCAACTCCTGTGAAGACACAATACTTATATGGAACAAACGACTGGATCATTGACATTGTTAACGTCTCACATCTTTACTCCACTCTGCTGATAGCAGTGGCCCATGACCCTAGATGCACAACAGAGTCACCTAGGGAACATCTCTGAAAGATCAATATCCGTGCCCCCTTCAGACCAGATGAGTCCAAATCTGAGTTGAGCTGTCCCTGGACCGTGCCAGTATGCCCGGGGATACATCACCAGGAACACACGGCCATATTAACCTCGTTCTTCCTCTCACTGTTCAAAGACAGTGCCTTAGCTATTATGGAGTCTACAACCTAGTAGGAAAAGCAGATATGTACGCAAGTAACTGTACTGAGGATCAAAGCCAAGGACTTTGATGTCAGGCAGTGGTTAAGAGAGCCAGCTTTGGCCACAATCACTTTTCACACCCACAAGAATAGCTATGACCAAAAAGTTGACAAGCATAAATGTCAGCAAGGATATAAAATGACTGAAATTCTGGCCAATTGCTAGTGGACTGTAAAACGGTACAATGTCTTTGGCATAGTGTTATAAAGCTAAATATATCTTATACAATGGCCCAGAAACTCTACTCCAAGTATTTACCCTTGAGAAATAAAATTTGTGTCCACCAAAAGGCTTGTGTAAGAATGTATAGCAGTTTTTTCATAATAACCAAAATCTGGAAACAATCTGAAGGTCTACCAAGAGGAAAATGGGAACATTTATTTTTACTTATTTACACATGAACTATCACTCTACAATAGAAAAGAAACGATACCGTATCATGCAACATGAGTGAATCTCGAGAAAAATACATAGGAGGGAATTGGTGGAAAGAGACCTGAAAGAAGTCTCTAGGAGTGATGGAAATATGCAATACCTTGATCAGGATGAAGGTTAGTCTCACTAAAATTCACTGAACTGTAAACTTAATGATACATTTCCCTATCAGTCTTAAACACATCAAATGAATATAACTGATTCATTGTTTTGTCAAAAACAAAAGTACAGGCTTGGACCCCAGTATTTATATCCTCATTCTATAGTGTACTATCCTGTAGTCCTAGACAGATTATTTAGTCTTCTAGATCCCCATTGATTTATTCCCAGACTGAGTATAATTGTGATACCCAACTCATAATTTGTTGGAAGAAGCAGAGAGAGTGCTGAGCACAGGGCTTGGCAATGGAAACTACTGAATTATTTGTAGCTACTGTATTGTTATTAGTGTTATTCTCCTCTCCATTGTCATGATCAACATCACTGAGGGACAGAAGAAAACATTAAGATGAATCAATAAGGCAGAGTTCGCTTCACCTTGAGGATTGCACAAAATGGGTAGTACTTTATTTGCAGAAGACGTCGAAGGATGAAGAGAACATTGAACAGAGAAGAACGAGGGTATTAGGATTACAGGTGGGAGTGCTACCCACCCTGAAGCCAGCTAGCCTGGGTAAGATATAAGGGACAGAATGAAGCCCAGATGAAAATTCTGGGCTGCGAGTTCAGCTCAGTGGTAGAGAACTCGTGTAGCACTGGTGAGGCCCTGGGCTCGGTCCCCAGCATTGAGGAAGCACGGAGATGCAAACTGTGATTCATCCTGCCTGGGGAGGGTCCCCAGACTCTGCATTCTGACATGCTGTTCATCCTGCTCCTGGGCAGGACATCACCTGGAGCAGTGAGACTGTAGCAAGTAACCTCAGTCCCCAAGTGAGTCACAAAGGGTTTCCTACGCTAGACTTGGAGAACAGAATCATTCTCCTCAGCTAAGAGAGTTGCCAAGCCAGCCAACAATTCGGAGTGTTTCTCTGAGTGGAGGGGAACCAAAATTCTACCTCCCAGCAATTCAAAGCCAAGAGCAGGAAGAACAAAGAGTCTAGTGTTTGCCAGTGAACTCTGAGCAGTACCTCTTCTGCAAAATGAGGGTTCGCGGGGTTGCTTGAGTAGCAGGTTAAACCTGTAAACATTGCTTAGACTCCCTGCAAGCCACTAACTTTTAGATCTCCAGTTCCGACTTGGGCTCCCCGACTGGATTGTTTAATACGTATAGCAATTGCTATCTTTTAATAATAGCAGGAGAGAGCCCTTGATATGATGAGTCTTTCATACACACTAACTCATTTCAGCCTCACAACAAGGAATCTGCTTTTATTTTCCCCTTATCATAGACGAAGAAACAGAGTCACCAAGTAGTAAAGTTACTTGCCTATAGACACAGAGCTAGTAACAGAACTAGGATTTAAGCCCAGGAAGCCTGACTCCAGGGAAAATACTTTGGTTCACTATCAAGAGAACCTGAACCAAAATGATTTGCCTAATCTGTATAAAATTTAAAGGTACCAAATTTTCAGAGCACCAAAAATACTTTGAGCAATCTCGTGACTTTCAGAAAAATATTTGTTTTGCTTGCCAGCCTTGGCCATTATATTTTGATTTTTCCCCAAAGGTGAAACAAGGGGGCTGTCTTCCTTACCACCATCTTAACAGTAAGAACAACTTCTTTATCATCATCCACAGCTCTTTGTATACCAACTGCTACGAATTTCATATTCAGGGTGCATCTTGAAGGAGAAAACTGGTTCTGTCCAAAGGAACAAGATAAATAAGGATGAAAAAGAACTAGGAATTAGATCCCACCCCCTTGCACGAGATCCTGTGTATCTGCAGCTGTTCCAGATCTAAGAGACTTGCTGACCTTTTTTGCGGCTTTGAATGGAGAGAGAGCCACAGGCTCAGGCTTGCCAAGCCCATCTTCTCCCAAACTTTATTACACTTGTGACACAATCTAGGTATTTAGTAACTTAGTGATCCAGTTAAGCAACCTTATCAAAGGCCAGGACAGCTTTGTACCAGCCACTAGAATGTGGCCTGAGAGATTTTTTTCCCCCGATATTCCAGACTGAGCCTAGGACCTTCACACCACACTGCATCCCCAGCCCCTTTTTATTTTTTGTTTTGAGACAGAGTCTCACTAAATTGCTCAAGTAGGGCTTGAACTTTCATCCTTCCTGCCTCAGTCTCCCAAAGTGCTGGGATTACAGATGTGCGCCCCCACCCCTAGCGCACGCTTTCATTTTTTGATGGGTAAATATACACAACCACGAGCCAGCTCCATCCTCTGTCCTTCACCAAGCAGAGGAAACTTCCTCAGTGAGTCAGACTTCGTAGCGAATAGCAGCTAAGGCGGTTCTGAAGCTCAAACGTGTGGTGTTCTCAAGGGCATAATGTGTCATTATAACTTTACAACAACATTGTACAGTAGCATCCTGTGTGTGCCTTGAAATGGCAAAATTATTCCTTTAATTTCCATATCTTTGAGTTTTCTTATAAACAGAATGGGTTCATTTGGGGGAGGTTGCATTTATTTTTAATCTTCTGGTATTTGTTCATCTGAGAAAACATCAGAAACCCTAATCATTCTTCCTACTTCTTGGAAGTGTTGGGAGGATTAAAATAATACAAATGTAAGTTCCATAATAAGCATCATTATTAAAAATCCTTCGCAGATGTCAGCATGTGGCTTGCCAAAACAGTAGAATCCCCCAAGGCCTACAGAACATAAATCACCAACCCACATGCGGCTTTACAGAGCCCGCTGTGGGGAAACGGAGGAAAATGTCCATGCTGATGTGGGTCCGGAAGCATCACTTAGCAGTGTCGCCCCTTCCCCTGTCGAGCTTCTGGGGTGCTAGGTTAGTGAGTTTGCCTCTCACAGGAGAAAGCAAGGACCGACTGATTTTTCTCCCACTCAGTGCACACAGCATATGGACACTGTAGGTTTCCTAAAGCCCCCAGAACCTTCTCCCTGTGAGACTCGCCGTGAACACGATGGCGTTGGACATGAAGTCTTACTAGGATGGCATTGGGACCACATTCATTGTGTAAAATTTATAAATCCCAAGTCCCAGGAGGAGAAGTGTTCCTCAAACAGAAATACTTACATTCCCCCTCTCATTGTCTCGTCAGGGGCTAACCACCGATAGCTGATTATTTTAAAAGGGAGACATTTTCCTCCACTTGCACGGGTTTCTTCAACATTTTAGACGTTGGGTAGAGCAGAGAGAAAACACGGTACCACCACAGGTGAAGGCTGGTGATGCCTGAAAATTTCGAACCAAGGAAGCTGCTGTTTCTTTGGCTGCCATCTAGTGGCTTATGATGAAATAGCTCTAACACATGCTCAGGAACATTCAGGAGAGGGGCCTGTCTTTGAAACAAAAAATAAGCAGATTACTAAGCTCTGATTGCAGACAAGAAGCAATCATCCTTTCTAATAATTCTTATTTATGCTAAAAGTGACATTCTCTTCTGTCTGCTGGCCTACATTCTTTTCCTATCAAGGGAGAATTGATTCAATCGTTCAATATTAACATAGCACTGGTACTGTGCACTTGAACTAGAGCTAGAAAGATGAAGAGGAGAAAGTCCCTGCTCTCCATCTCCATGGAGGAGAAAGGTGAAAGTCAATAATGCGCTATGGGATGCGTGCTTAGAAGAACAGATGGGTTATGAGAGGCATTAACGAGAAAGCCCTTAACTCTGTACTGGATTACTGACCAGGAAGGCTTAAATTACACTTTGAGAAATAAGCAGAGTTCTCCACACAGATAAGAGGGAAATAGCGCCCGAGGCTGTGTGTTGGGAACACTGAGAAACGGCGTCAGAGAGGAGCAGAGGCTAGATGAGGGGGAGATCATATTAGGTAACTAGTCTCGCAACAGTGAACCTAGAGGCCTCAGTGGCATCCAATAATTAGTACTCATCTCTCACTCAAGACAGAAAGTGGGCTGGCTTAAACGTGCCCGACCTGTCTCGCATCCTCTCCAGGGGCCATCCAGAACCAGCGGACCACCCTATGCAGTTTCTTTTCATATCACTAGCAGTCTTAATTCCTTTTTGCATTCTCTCCTCTTCCCCTCCATCTCTTCATCACCATCCCATTTGAGAAAGATCTATCTCCCTACTTCCTATTATCTTTTACTTTGTTCCTTCTTTGTATTTTGGCTTTCTCATATAGGAGAAACCATGCAATGTTTAATCTTGTGTGTCTGACTTACTTCACTTAACATTATAGCCTCAAGTGTATATTTTCCTACAAATAACTCACATTGATCTTCCTGTATGGCAGGGTAGTACTCCATTGTGTGTAAAATTTTCCTTATCCATTCATCTCTTGATGGGCATATGAGCCGCTTCCAATATTTAACTATGAATTGTGCTGCTATAAACATGAGTGTGCGTGTATCACAGTAACACGATGTCTTTAACTCTTTCAGGAAGATGCCCTGAAGAGGAATAGCCAGGTCAAATGGAATTTCTAGTTTTAGTTTTGTGAGGAATCTCCATGCTGATTTCCGTAGTACTGGTTTATATTCCCATCAGAATTAAAAGCTAACAAGGACTCTCTATCAGACATTCATCCTTCCTTGTTCTACATCATCATGGAGTTTGAGAATAAGTCACTGTGGCTTTCACTAAAGGCAGTAAAGGGTAGTTGTTATACGAGTGGACCATGGAACAAATCTTAACTCTGCCATTTATGTTCATAGACCTGTGTTTCAGTTTTCTGAGCCATAAGTGGCTCGATTTCTTTTCTGATATTATTTAAAGACATCCAGTGCCTAGAGAAGATATCTTCTCCAGAGGGTTCCTGCAAGAATTAAATGAACTATGAAGAAGAGTGGGTTTAGAAAGGTGGCTGACACACAAACAAGGCCCAGTAGTTGTGAGATGTTATGTGTCCAGAGCACTCCACATATTTTACATGAGAAGACTAACTACCATATGGGTTTGAGACGTCTGAGACTGCAGGATGTCAAAAGTCAAGACCAGAGCATGGCAAGTGAAATCCCTGCCAACAATGCTGCCGCTCCATGCAAACTCGGGTGAACGCTAACACACTTCTGCCTGTGCAGTTCATGAGCGGTGGCTAAATGAGCTCTCTGAGTTCATTCTAACCCAGGAAGAAAGCTTCAGCCTAAGAGATACATTTAAGGTAGAAATTCAGGCTCCCTAAGGCAAGAGAGGAGAAACATGTAGACTCTAGGAAACTATGCTCCAAACGGGGAAGACCTTGCCTACTTGTACAAACCTGACTACTCATCTTGCCAGATGTTTTACTAGAAAATAGACCTCTCCCTCCATCAGGTGTTCTCGAGTTCCAATTTTTCTCTGAAAGTTTAGGTCTGAGTATGAACCTAAAATATAAGATGCCTCTTAATGGGGGAGGAAAAAAAAACCCTCTTGTTTCTCAATTTCTTTTCTGATATTATTTAAAGACATGCAATGCCTAGAGAAGCTTCTGAGAGATGGGATCATCTATGGCCAGCCTCGAACCCGAAGAGCTTGGAAAAAGATTCTCATCCTGGTGGAGGGCATTTACAGGTATGTAACTAGCCGGAAGCATGTGAACATGCTGAGGTCCACAGCAAGCTGACTAGTGTGGAAAAGCTAGTCTTCCCCAGCTAAACAAAGAAATGAATTTGATGTGGATATCATGGAGAAACCTAAGTCCGCTACCAAGGGGAGCTGTCAGGCCGTGGGTATCCCATCTTTGTGATGACTCTACACATATGGCAGTACACCTTGAAGGCTGGCATGTTGATAAAGCCTTTTTCATAAATGTGGTCACAGGGCATTGCTAACTTGTGTTGGTTCTTCGCATTACTTTTGGCTGCCCCTGAGTTCCAAGGACCTTTTACGCCTGGATTATTCAATATCAGAATATTTCTTGCCTTTATGGCCATAGCAGATGGTTTAATGAGTGGCCCCGATTCCCTAAATGGGCATCTTCCCGGACAATGCAGCCAGTCACCAGCTGCTTGCTAAACTTGGCCAACAATTGGCATCAAAATACAGAAAGAAAGCCTGTCTGTTTACCTCAGAGATTAACTTTGAGTACAATTGTTGCTCCAGAGCTGGGGCTTAGGGAATGGAATGATCTTAGTAATTCAAATTCTATTTAAGGTCAAGTACACCTACCTTTTTTGAGCTAAGCAGATTAAACTCCCACTAAGCCATTCCAAGTTTCACTTTTACATTGCAGGTTGGGATTGAATTTACTTCATGCTCTGTCTGAGTTGTTATCATTATTAAAATGGAAATTGAATCCAAACCCTTCTGCTGGGTGCCTTAGTCCATAAACCAAAGAAACTTGATTTCAGAGCGTCCACTCAAACAACCCTGATGTTAGAGGAAGCAAGGGAGAGACTTCCTATGACATAATTATAGAAAAGTGAGAGATATTACAAAGGAAGGAAGCGAGGTCTCTTTAACTTTCCAAACTGGAGGACTCTGGCTGCAGAAAAAATCTTGAGAACAGAAGTGGCCTTTCTTTCAGCCAGTCATTCTGATCAGTCCCTGAGTGCATGGATCACTGTTACATGAGTGAATAACATGTAACAGAATAAATACACCTCCAAAACCAGGGAGCAATTCTCCCAAATTTAAAATAATGACAATTGGTATCATTTTTATTTAAACGCTATTACTAATCACTCAATAGCTGGATGTCCCCAGTGCTAATGTGGGGTTGCAAAGATGACATTTCGAATTTCTAGTGGTCCGCTGTCTGTATCACGTAGCATTCCCTCATAAGGTCGGTGCATATTGTTCCAACAATATGCACTGTGTATGAAGTCTTTGGGATCACCCTATGCCAGTGGTCCTCATCTGGGGTGTTTTTCCACCTGCCCCTAACTTGAACACATTTGATTACTTTTAATCACACGACTGCAGTAGGGCTCTGCTGGCATCCAGTGAGAAGTAGCCAGGAACGCTGCTAAATATCCTACAGTGCATAAGACAGTCCCTTACAACAAAGAATTATCTATCTCTAAATGGCAGTGGTGCCAAGGTTGAGCAATCCTGCTCTGGAATCATCACTCATCGGCCCTAAACTCTTAGGAAGCTACTCTTAGGAAATAATCTCATATCGAGTCTGTGCTGTAATAAATCCCTCTTTCTCCATGTGTAATATGTGCCAGCTGCCAGCCTGGGAGGGAAGCAAGCAGCCCTTATCTAAACACTAGTCATTCGGGCTCAGCCTAGTGGCAGTACGTACTGGCTGAAGGAGAGCAGCCTGGCATCGCCTCTAACCAGAGTAAACAAAACCCAACTGCAAATAAATACAACTTGGCTGCAGTAACAAAAATTATATTTTAAGCACTTTGATCTTGCCTGAAATTAAGAGGACCACCAACATTATGACTGCCAAATATTCCCATCGGTTGTACAGTGAAAACACACCAGCAGCAGGACTTGTTCATGGTTGAGCTGTGTTCCACCAAGATGTCAGGACAATGGAGCCAGGCATGGACTCTGGGCTCCAAGCCAGCGTGGCATAAACCGCAATTTAGGTTGCACTAGCAATGGTGACTTCTCAGTTACAATTTGCCATATAATGAGCCACTTCAAAGCATAATGGCTTATACAGCCATGATTTATTATTTCCCATGCTACTGAGAGTTATCTCAACCTACTCAGAAATCCTTCTGCTGAACACGGCATTGGTTGGAGGTCCTTCACGGGACTGCATTGAGCTGAGAATTTTTCTGGAGGTGGAACATCCAAAACAACCTCACTCACTCATCTGGACCTCATTACTGTCTGTTTGCAAGGCTTTTTCTATATATAGTCTCTTGCCATCCAATTATCTAGCCAGACCTTCCAACATGGCGGCTGATTTCCAAAGCGGCAGAACCAGAAACTGACATTGCTTTGAAGGATCACTCCAGAACTTGTACAGCATCGCTTGTGCCATGCCCTGTTAATCAAAGCACAACATGAGGCCAGTCCACATTCCAAATAAAGTAAAATATATGAGGATCATCTTGTATACATAAGGTGTAATAGAAATATACAGTGAAAAAGTTTTGAAAATTTATTACAGAAAAAAAAAACCACATTGCCATTAAGCCCACTTGCTTCAAACACACTTACCCCATTATTCCTGCCACTTTCAGAAGCAGTTATGTAAGTCCCTTTTCACGAGTGTTTTTATGATACATGATCAAAAATGAGGTGAATGCTGCTGTCAAGTACCATCCAAAGAAAAAGCAAGCTTGTAAAAACATCACAGCGTGTCCTCATCCACCTTATGCACCAGATCTGGTGCCACAGAACTTCTGGCTCTTCCCCACAGTCAAGATGACCATGAAAGGTTAACATTTTGAATCAGTTCAGGACATTGAAGCAGCCGTGACAGCGCAACTAAGGACACTCAGGAAGGAGGACTGCAGAACTGCTTCAGAAGGTGACAAGAGCGACAGGACAACTGTTTCCGAAGCAAGGGGGAGGATTGTAAAGGGGATTCGAGGCAACGTGTCTTCCATCATAATAACGATCTCAATTTAAACATTCACTGTAATTTTCAGTTACATCACATACAAGGATGAAAAGATTTGCAGCAAACATCTTTATAGATTCATCACAGCAGCTTAATCATCCTGGCATTTAGACAAAGCCTGATTTTCCATAGACTTGCCTTCCTAGAAAGATTCCTTTTATCCCATCTGCTGAGGAATTGTGTCTTTAAAAGACCTGAAAACTTTGCTCACTGAGAGGAATCAGGGCACCTTTTCAACAGCCTTAGTGGAACCAGTTTTCTCATCTGCAAAATCAAGCCAGCTTATGTGGAGTTCCAGAGCCCTAAATCTCAGTGGGAAAGACTTCATAAGAGTGTTCTAATTCACAGCTACACCTAAAGATGAAATGGTTTCCTATAGGGACTTTCCAAAGGGCCAATTTTAGTTCACGAGTGCATTTCTGCTTTTGAGAGGTATGTTTTCGGCATACACCTGGTTGATAGCAGTCAAAATGGAAAGTTTCAAGCCACTTTCAGCATAGGAAAGTCCAGGTAATAAGACTAAGAAGTCATAAAACTGCACAAAACTAACAATAATAATAATAATAATAATGAAAACAATGTCACCCTCTATGGATGCTGTTATTATTATGTATAATACAGAGCAGTCAGGATTTGGAGGCAGGTCTGGAACTGGATTCAAACCCCCGTGTGCCATCTACAGCTGTGTATCCTCCCTGGGTCCTTCTGTAAATACTAAATGAGATCATATAAGGTAGTGCTTGACAGGGCCTCACCTGTAGGAAACAGGAAAGGGTGGGTTGCCTCATCTTGAGATATGCTTGTTGTCACTTGAGGAAATTGCAATTTGGAAACCGAGAAGCTGCTTAAGTAACAAGGCTGATTGTTCTGCATCCACCCAGAGGATAGATGGCAGCAGAAGCAATCAGCCATGTTTACATTTCACATGTGCGATCTTAAATAATCCTCCCAGTATCCCCGCAATGAGGAAACAGGCTAGAGGTGGATAACCTACCTTCACCCCAGGACAGATCAACAGAGGAAAGAACTGGGATTGAAAACAGGTGGGCTTAGTGGGGCAAAGGCTGAATGTAAATAGAAGAATCGGTCTACTTGGCCACACCCAGTGAACAAAACACAGAAAATGCAAAGTCACTCATTTGACCTTTATGATTATCCTATTTATACCTCAATTTCTTCCGTAAAATAGAGGGATGGAAACTTTCAATCCCAAGTTCAGTGAATCCATAATTTGGGGATTAAAATCACAATAGTGTTATTGTAATTTTCTGATACGTATTTCCCTAGTACTGTTTTTGTTTTGTTTTTATTTGTGTTTTGTATTTTTGGTTTGGTTTTGGTTTTTGGTATTTTAGGTACTGGAAACTGAACCCAGGGCCCTTGCACTGAGCTACATTCCCAGCCAGTTTTTATTTTTTATTTGGAGGCCAGGTCTCCCTAAGTCACTAAGTTGCCCAGACTGGGCTTAAACTTGTCATCTGCCTATCTTAGCTTCCCAGAGTTCTGGGATTATTTAGGTGTGCAACACCATACCCAGCTCCTAGATTTTCTAAATTTTGTGTCTCTCAGAAGTCCAGATTTTTATCAATTCTTAGTGCTTGAAAAATCTCAAAATTATACAAAAATATATTGAGAGAAGGATGTCCCAAGTAACCTGGGGCATAAACTACCATAGATGAAAGTCAAGTTTTCAAAATACAAAGAATCAAAAAGTAATATTCAGCTCTTCCAAGAAATACACATGCTAACATCTCAGAATGCCATATAGTCTAAGAATAGACTGAGATCAAGCCATTCTCCTTCCCAAAACAGTGTAAATTTAAAGATCGAGAACTTCTTTGGCATATTAGTTACTTTTTTAGAGTCAATGGTTTACAAGAGAGTAGATTTGATACAGGACATTTACAAATTACAACATTCACACACACAAGCCAAATGCAGGAAGAGTTCAGAACTTCTATCTATGCACTGGAGACTAGAACGATCCGATCAATGGCTGGGAGCCCACGGCCATGTCCCATGTATATCCATTTCTGCATAAAAGCCTGGGGAAAGCTATACCGGAGCTGGGGTACAACACTCACAGTGGAGATGAAGATCAGAGTTCCCTGAAGCAAACAGCAGCCATCCCCGACGACGACAGCAAGGGGCCGAGCTCCTCTTGCAATGAGAACAGCTAAGTTCATTCAGGGAAACCAGCTGCAATAGACCATCTCCTGGGAAACAGCCAGTGCCTGTTTCTGTTCCCATCCTCCTTTAGGTTGTGTTGCCAATAACCTTCAGGTGGATCTTCTACATCCAGAAACACAACAACTTAGTTCAGCTGGGCGTTCCTGCTCAAGTTGACCACAGTAAGTCCACCACAATCCACCCCAGTCAACTTGACGACCAGACATATTTCTTTAAACCATAGTCTCCGGTGGCAGATTTGTAAAGTGTTAACATATCTTGGTCTATTCAGATTTACATTAACAATACAGTTTTTGCACTCATTCCCACACCAGAAACAAATGTGGAAAGGATTTTTCAACACTCATGACAAACAGGTGTCCAAAAATTATATCTATACATACAAATAGACAGCTCCATTCTGCCTCTCTTTCTTGTTCTAAAACAATAATTCGTTTACAAAGTACAATACACCAATATGGTGCATGCACATTAAAAAATATGGCTTCAAATTTTAAAACTCCTTTGGTTTCCATTAACTTTAACAACAGAGCATAACAACACTAAGAAGTGCCCCAAAGGATCTCCTGCACCCCAAATACACTCTTCCCTTCTGGTCAAAGACCTCAAGTCTTTTTTCCATTGTCCTGTTTCTCCTCCACAACCATGCCCTCCTCTGTTCATCCTCGCAGTCCACAGCTCCCCTCTGGCCAAATGCTTCAAGTCACCCTGCTGGCTCTCTGCTCTCAATTTCCAATATAGATACAGCCAAAAGCCCTCAACAGTAATTATGCTGCCGTCTCAACACCACACTGCACTGAAATTTTTCTGCCGCCCAGGCAGTATCTCCAAACACAAGCAAAATTCAGACCAGCTTCTGCCAAAGCACACATACACTGCCTGGGATCTAGGAGCCAATGCAGTCTTTCTCAACAGACACCTCCCAAGCCTCATCCTAACCAGCAGCATTTCCATCAGTTACTCTGGTTTTCCACACTCTGACCGGAGTCTCCCATATAGTAAATTTACAGCACTCCAGGGCTGCCTCTTCAGCTGGTCTCTCAAAACCTTTCCAAATTACTTCCAAATGCTCTTAAGCCACATGGCCAGGCAACATCACAGCAAGAACCCCACTTCTCCCTGTACCAATTTCTGTATTAGTTACTTTTCCAGAGTCAATGGTTTGCAAGAGAGCAGATTTAATACAGGACATTTACCAGTTACAACATTCACACATGCAAGCCAAATGCAGGAAAAGTGAACAACGTCTACCTATGCGCTGGAGACCTGAAAGAGCTGACGAAGGGCTGGGAGTCCCCGGCAGTGTCCCACGTACATCTGTGTCTGCACTAAAAGGCTGAAGAAATTGATACTGGTACTAGGGTACGACACTCACAGCGGGGATGAAGACCAGAGCTCCTCCGAAGTGAACAGCAGCCATCTCCAGGGAGAGCAGGGCCCCGAGCTCCTTCTGGACAAAAATAACCCAGTTCATTCAGGGGAACCAGCCGCAGCAGACCTTCTCCTGGTGAACAGCCACTGCCATCTTCTACGCCCGTGCTCCTTCAGCTGGTGTTGGCAATAACCTCCAAGTGGATCTTCTACACCCAGAACTACACCAACTCAGGTCACCTGGTCATTCCTACTCAAGTCGATCACAATAATAAGTTGAGCACAATTGGGAAACTCTGTCCTGTGTTTCTGTGGTTTAAACACATTAAAAACAAAGAATAAAGCAGGAGCCATTTTTAATCTTCTCCCTCACTCTCCTTCTTCTCCTCTTTCATGTCCATCTTCTCCTCCTCCTCTTCTTCCCTGCTCATCTCTTCCCCCCTCCTCTTCCCTCTCTCTCTTCTCTCTCCCTCTCTCATTTTTCTGTCTTGAGTTATTCCTTAATCTTACCAAGGAGATTTTTCTTCCATGAAAGTTGGATAATATGGTTTATATGTGGAGGAAAAAAAGTGATGAGAAGAAATTTTTTAAAAGAGCCTTGTCACTTAGCTAATACATTACTTAATAGAAAAGATATTTTAAAAATTATTCACCTTGGGGCTGGGGAGTTAGCTCAGTGGTTAGAGTGCTTGCCTTGCGAGCACAAGACCCTGAGTTCAATCCTCAGCACCAAAAAAAAAAAAAAAAAAAAAAAAATTACTCACCAACTTGCTGTTCAAAGAGTAATTCAAGTCCCTGCACCAACTTTCAAATAATCTTTATCTACAAGTGTAGTTTAGTTCCTTTTCTTTCTACTGAAGTTAAAAACACAATCTTCTATTTAGGAAAGAAAATAAAATCCTGTTCTTTTCTTTTTATTAATTTTGGTAGTTTTTAATAACAATTCCCTGGAAAGGCATAGATGGGATTTTTATGCATGCCTCAGACTTAATATCCCTCTCTAAGAAAAAGTTCAATTCAAACTTGATCACACTGAGAAAAATTAAAACTTAGAGTGTATGCACATAACTCTCTGAAAGCTTAGTTCTCCTAGGAATTTCTGTGTGCCCTGTATTAACTCTATAGTCATCAGTATTGTAGAGTCATTAATCTTGGAGAAAGAAATGTAAACCAGGTGGGCAGGCTCCTAAAATTAGCTACACCAGCGCCCTCACCATCACAGGCTGGTTAATTAGCTGCCCACAGTGTCTATAAACACTGTGCTACATTCATTTCAGCTGCCCATTTTTGGATTGGGTCTTCAGATTTCAGCGGTCTGATTTCTTTTGGATTGGGTCTTTAAATTTTGGGGGTTTGATTTTTTTGAGTTCTTTACATATTCAAGGTATCAGTCCTTTGTCAGAGGAATAGCTGGCAAAAATGTTTTCCTACTCTGTGGGTTGTCTCTTTGCTCTGTTGGTGGTTTCTTTTGCTGTGCAAAGGCTTCTTAATAAGATTAGATTCCAGTTGTTTCTTTGTGATACTGCCTAGGCAGTTGGGGTTTTGTTCATAAACTCTTTGCCTACACCTATTTCTTCAAGAGTTCTACCTATTCTGTCTTCCAGTAGATTTAGTGTTTCTCAGATGAAGAAGTAGAAACAGTAAATAACATATGAAAAAATGTTCAACATCACTGGTCATTTCAGAGATGCAAATGAAAACAACATTGAGATTCCATCTCACTCCAGAAAGAATGGCCATTATCAATAAATCAGCCAATAACAAATGCTGGAGGGGCTGTGGAGAAAAAGGAACCCTTCTCCACTGTTGGTGGGAATGTAGACTGGTGCAACCGCTATGGAAATCAGTGTGGAGATTCCTCAAAAAACTAGGACTAGAGATTCCATTTGACCCAGTTATCCCCCTTCTTGGTATCTTCCCAAAAGAATTAAAAGCATAAACCACAGCAATATATGCACACCCATGTTTATAGCAGCACAGTCTATAATAGCTAAATCTTGGAAACAGCCTATATGCCCACCAAGTGATGAATGGATTAAAAAAAGTGGGTTTTTTATACAATAGAGTACTACTCTGCCATAAAGAACCATAAGTTTGAGATATTTCTAGGTAAATGGATGCATCTTGAGACCACACTCTTAAGTGAAATAAATCAGACACACATGTTTAAATGCCGCATTGTTTCTCTGGTGTGAGAAACAGAAAGTGTAAATACGGACTAACATGTACTTATTGGGAAAGGGAAGAAATTGTTCAAATGGGAAGGAGAACAAGGGAGGGGGAAGGGGAAAGGAAGAGAGGGGCAAGAGAAAAAAGAATAGAAGGAAAAAAAATGGAAACAAAGCTTTTGTAAATAAGGAGGGAGGAGGGGTTGAAGGGAGGGGAGGGGAACAGGAAAATAGCAGCAGCAAGATATTCCACGCACAGATACAAATTCCCAATGATGAATGTTATCACTGTGTATATCTAAAATGTACCATTAAAATAAAATAAAAAAACAAATAAACACTGTTCTACATTACCTTTGCTTCCTGCCAAGTCAGCTCCAGAACAAAGAATGGCTATCTGTGGCATGTCAGGTTTTCAGTGTATTTGTGCCCCTAAATTACAAGATTTTAAAGATGAGAAGAAAATCCTAGAATTCTGAGAGTCTGAAGCTGTTTATTGTGCCTCACAACTGCAATGACACCCACAAGTCTCATTTCTAGGAACTCCGACAGGGGCCAGTCAAGGGCTCTCTGGGTTTCTCGAGTGAGGCCTCACTGCAGCCATTTCCTCCCAAGAGGAAGTGACGGGTCACCGGTGCACATCGTGGGCAGATCTTGTCCAAGGTGATTTCCGGCCGTGGTCAGAAAGGTCTCACCAGCAGGTCTCCATCACTGTACTTACTGCGCTTGTTTTCTACGTGAAGAGACTGAAGCAGGGGAGATCACGAAAGAAAGTTGTCCGCATTCCCAGTTCATGATGCTGTGGCCTCTGTCTAAGCTTAGGCAGTCAGGCGGCCGTGCTGCGCTCCCCAGCAGTGGACACAACTTTAGCAAGCAGGCAATCTGAGAAAATTCTGTCTAAAAAGAAAACTCTATTTGATCTCTCTTCACTAAAATCCAGACTCAGGCATCCAAGATGACCTCATGAAACACACCAACATTGCACCCCACAGCCCTCTAGCTCTCTCCTGACTCGCACTGGTCTGTGGAGCTGTGTAACCAGCTAGACTGCTTGGACCAAATCAATCGAACACTTAGGCATATTTCTAAAATTGCATTATGTTTAATACAGTAAACCAGTTAGGAAGGGGAGGGTGGAACTGTCTGATTCAATGGGTAAATCATTGAACTGAATCAAAGGGCTATGTGAATTGTTTGACAAGCTCTTTCGTGTAGTGAGTGTGCAAGTCTGTGTGTTTTCATAGAACTCGCCTGTGTGGTACAGACACAGCTTACAAAGTGTTCTGAGAACTGGTGAGAGTCAAAAGTTCTTTTAAATCTATTGAGTCCCAGAGGTGTCATGTAAATAGAAACTTAATTCTATTTATTGACTTTGTATTTTTCTCTTTCCTAGAGGAATTAAAGTGTTTTTGCATTTGACAGTATCATGAAAAATAAAACATACATAGGTGTAAAACAAAGGAGTTTGTCTGCAATAGTAGTCCTCAGAGTGCTGTTTCCAACCTTGGTGCCAGCATCTCCCAGGGGCTTCCACACATTCTCCACCACCCTGGACTTTCCTACTGAGAAACTCTGGAGGAGGAGCAGGCAGTATTTGTCTTCAGTCCTTCAGGGGACACTGGTGCTCGTCCAGCTTCTGTTCCATTTCTCTAAGGAGCAGAAAGAAGCAGCTGCCTCAAATAAGACTTTGAGTTGCAAATGCGCGATGAACAGGACTCCCAGAGACAGACTGTTACGCTTTTATTAATACTACACAGTCTTAAATAAGTTCTTCTGTGTGTTTTTAATTCCCTCTTTAAATCTTTGGCAATGCAAGCAATGAATTTAGATCAGCCAGACCCGGCCAAACAGGCAATAGCAAGTAGATACAAGTGGGTTCGTGGAGCAATTTAATTAAAACCAGTAGAATACCTGCAATCAAAAGCAGTCAGGCTAGTTACAATAATCAACTTTTCAAATAAATGTGATCAACGATACAGTAAGTTTATGGCTTACTTGGGACTTAGCTATAACAACCCACTGAATATAAATTATTTTATTCGAGTAGCATAGACATGCCGAGCACCCTTGCAAGATTGAAAGCATTGTCTTAGTCACGTAAAATGTGCCTTCGGAAGAGAAGCGTGGCATCCCCCGTTGTCCCTGCTTGGTGCTGGGGCACACTGTGTGGGATGTCCTGAAGAGACCAACGGAGCGTCCCGGGCGGGTATTTGTTAGTTATGAGCATTTCTTCTTCTACCCCAGCATGGAAGGCTCCATTGTGAATCTGCCCAAGATCGTGGCTCTAAAGAAGAAATACAAGGCCTATCTCTACATAGATGAAGCACACAGTATTGGATCCATGGGCCCAACCGGCCGGGGTGTCAGAGAATACTTTGGGCTAGACCCTGAGGACGTCGATGTGTACATGGGCACATTCACCAAAAGCTTTGGTGCTGCGGGAGGTTACATCGCCGGAAAGAAGGTAAGAAAGGGACTCCTTGTGTCTTTTTAAAACCTGTGTCCATTGAAAACCTGAGCACCCCACGGACATGATAAGCAGGGCTTCTCTGAATTTCACGAAATTCTCCAGTTCACTTATCTGCCTCCTGCGATCTATAGCCCAGCCAGAATGGGCGCATGGGAAGGTGAGATGGGAACGGTGAAGCTCACCTTCCGGGGTAAGGAGGAGAGTAGGACGTGTAATCACACTGTAACCAAATGATGCCGACAGCGTGCACGAGCTACAAATCACAAAGGAGAGGGAGAGACCTGCAGAGTAGTACTGGGATGTTTCGTGGAATGATGCCTGTTGACAAACAACAGGAAATTCTGTTTCACAAGAGTGAACAGTGTATGCCAAGCTACAAAGGTAATGAGGAATGTTATGAAAACGACAAGAACTTTGGTTTTTGTGGCAAGAAAAATAAAACAGGTAATAGCAGCAATAGAAAAAAGTCAGGAATTGAAGAGACTGGCCCTATGTGCTTTACAAGTTTTAATCAGAACAGTGTCAGGACCAGGAATGGGCTTGTAAGATATTTCCTCCGCATGGTAATTCTTTCCCTACAGTGTTGGATAAGTCATGGGTCGAATCTCCTCATCCTCTGATATCTTACCTATATACCTAAAGAATTCCAATCCGATGGGATCTGACTGTTAAATGAGTACTATCCCCACAGTTCTAGTGTCCACACCACCAAAGGGTTTGTGAATATAAGACAAGAAAGACTCGAAATAATTTTTAAAGAAGAGGTAACAGGAGAGAAACAAATACTCCAACGCAGGTTTGAAGGATAAGGGGCCGTTTGCCTGCCCCTCTATCCTCAGCCTAATGTTAACAGTCACTCAGAAAACTTAAAACTGTCCCCCAGAGACCGCATGACAGGGGCGCTGAGCCCGCCCCGCATGGCCCGCAGGCCCGAACTGGGTGCACATAGCTGGCTTAGTTCCTACCCACAGCCACCAGCAGAAAGGAAATCTCAGCCTCCCGGCGAGCCGGTCAGACAGGGAGCGCAGCGGAGAGCACTCTCGTCCTTGAAAGCCTGTGATTTAAAACAACAGACTTCCTTTCGGCCACTGCACCAGCCGTAGGACACACAGATGCCTAAAATGTTCAGCATGTCAAGCGGTCTTTACTCTTACCCTTCAGGCAGCATCGCCTTCTTCTAGGCTCCAAGTCTTGTCTCCCAGCCTCCCTCCAGTGACCTGTGGGAATTAGCTCAGGGTGCTAAAAGCACAGAGAGTGTCCCGGCTCTCAGGAACTTCAGCTGCACCTGGCGAAAGGCTCGGCCTTCCCTGCCCGGCTGTCAGAGCAGCGGGCGCGCAGGTCTCAGATGGAGGACTTCCCCGAGCCAGGTTCCGTGCTTCGTGAGCTTGTGGTTTTGCGATGACTTTAGCAGCAGTTCGGAGGTACAATACTTTTAACCAAGCGTAACTCTATTTCCGGCACTGGAGGCACCTGAGTAAACGGAAGCAAACAGATCCTTGAAATGTCGAATTGGGGAGATGTCACATTTTCCTCCTCAGAGCGCCTTCATCTACAACCCACCTTGAACAAAGGCCGTGACAGCTGCTCTGAGGGCCAGTTCACCCTGCTTCTCTCTCGGGCTCCCCGTTTCGAGGCCACCTGGACTAGTTTTAAAAAAAGGGGACCCTTGTCTACATAACTTCTATTCATTTGAAGTAGATACTGAGCAATTGTGAAAATCACATTAATCAGAACGCAGAAAAAGGATGTACATTTGTTCACCTCCTTTGAAATATTCCTTCTGTGCGTTTTTGGAGCCAAAGGGCTCCTCTTCTCTCCACCTCTCCATCCGCCCCTCGCCTCATTACATTGCAGTTTTTAAATTTACCACTAGATGGCAGCAGGAATTAGAGGACGTTTGGTGGGAGCGCATGCGCCCTCCTGAGACGCTAACCTGCCCTAAAATAGCAAGATGCGAAACTTTGGACCAATAGGGCAGTTTTCAAGGCCTGGAGGGTGAACGGGGTTTGGGAGGGCACTTAGGTGCATGTATGTGTCATCTCCTGACAATTTAGAACTCGGTCAGATACTCACCCACCTGGCACAGTTTCGATGCAATTGTGATAAACCCAGATAAACTGGTTTCCTTCCAGTCTCAAGAGCCCCTGAAGCCACACAATTGTGTGTCTGCACCTCTGCACTTTTAAATTGTTATGTTCATTTTAAGTTATATGTAGTTTTCATTTAAATCATGTATTTGATTCTCTTGAATTTTGGATAATTTTGTGAAGACCTTCATTTTGACTCTGTTCTAAACTGTGCTTTTTAACTGAAAAGATAGAGGCTTGGACAAATAGTGAGAATTTTTATTTGAAAAAAATCTTCATGGTTGTCTTTAATTAGAGTACATTTTTCAAAGTTTCAGAGCTTCCTTACATATAAACTATATATAATACCTATACCTGGATCTTTTGCAGTATGTAGCTCATGTTTTGGGATTACTACAAAAAAGCTAGGATTTGAAACTAATGGACACAAAAGCATCAAAAATAAGTATAAAAATATTAGAACCGACATTTTTCTGAAACTCTAATTTCAGTTTCACTACATTTGTGGGGTTCTTAGCAAATTCTGAGATTTAAGAAGTATAACTTAGGGCCAAAAATCTACAAGAAGGTAAGAATGGTCTGATTCTGAAGTCTCTTTTTAAATGGCCACATTAATATTGGCAGAGAAAGACTATTTTCCCAAAAGATGTCTAGGAGGTTCAAGAAACCTTTGCAGAGTAGGTCAAGATCAGAGCTTGCTTTGTACATTACCAACCAGATGAGTCATGAAAGAAAAGAAGATTTGGAAACAAACAAGAGGACAAAACATCGGTTTGCTGTTTAATGCTACTACAGAGAGCAGACACCCCGCTCTGGCCTCGGCCTTCTTCTGGTAAAATGTCCCACGAGTTCACCTCCGCTAACTGGAGCTCGCTGCTGGGGCTGTGGCCTTCCTTCCCTACTGCGGGGAAACTGTTGAAACTGTTCCTAAGAACCTGCAAGACTTTTTTTTTTTTTCTTCCTGCAAGACTTTTTAATTTTCCTCATTCTGCATGTGGAACTGCTACAGATGCACCACGAAGTCTACCTGCAGGACTCTGTCCTTTCAAGAATTTCAGATGAAATGTCACATAACTATGTCTCTCCACCTGTCAGAGCTCCATGTCATGAGTGGCTTCTTTGAAGAAGAAAGCCTGAGTGATGTGGCTAGGTTTCTTTTTTCTTTTTTTAAGCTTTTGATTTGCCCAGTTCCTGGGAAGCTATGGTCAGTACTGAAGAGCCTCTACCCTTTGTGGATCTGGAGTCCTCCCGGGTGCCTGCTGCTATCCCCTGGCTTCCACAGCCTTCTGGAGCTGCCCAGAGACTTGCAAATGCATGAAGCAAAGATTCCTCTCATGACTGATCAACTGCAGAGCTGGGATTCTGGAGAAGGAAGTGGGTCAGGGTGATGGAGTTTAAAGTGATCCTTAGCCCAGCAGCCTGCAGGCCAGGCGAAGGCAGGCCCCTTGCAGAAGCCATCTCTGCCCCGGTGTCCTCCACCCTGATTGTATTTAACAGCCCTTTGAAGTAATTAGGGGTCATGCAGTGAGTACCAAGATGTTTATTCTAAGAGCCTCCTGTCTGATTTCCTCCCAAAAACCCGCCCTTGCCCTTGAACTCCAGGCCTATGGGTAAAGAAAATAATCAGAGTTTTGAACTTAGAAATGGCCTTGGAAATCTCATTCTGAGGAGCCCTATATCCCACCTTGAAGAAAGACACAACCCAGTCCAGCCTTGCAGGAGACCAAGCCCACTCATAAATGATGTCTCGTGGTGCCAGGAGCAGTAACAAAGGAAAGGAAGCAGGAGCAAGGACAGAGGTTTTCCTTGACACTCGCCAGCAGTTGCTCAAAGAACCCCACCTTCTGAACTCACAAGCAGGCAAGCCCCACCTGCAAAGTCTGATTCTGGGAGACAGCAGACTCTTCCCAAGGAATAATACAGCCAGACAGACAGTCCTTGCGTCAAGAGAGCCAATGTTGCGCTGATGGGCTACTTACTCAAACTAAGAATACTCATCCGACTTTCTGAAATTTCTCAACTTGTAAAAGAAAACTGGGGTTGGGGACAATGGGGATGGAAAGAAGCTTTGTGCATTCTGCTGTTGATGGGCATTTGGGCTGCTTCCAGGATTTAGCTATTACAAACTGTGTGGGATAAAGAAAATGTGGTTTTTTTAATACAATGGAGTACTACTCTGCCATAAAGAATGATAAGCTTGAGATATTCCTAGGTAAATGGATGCATCTTGAGATCATACTCTTAACTGAAATAAATCAGACACACATGTTTAAATACCGCATAGTTTCTCTGGTGTGAGAAACAGAAAGTGTAAATAAAGACTAAAATGTATTATATTGGGAAAGGGAAGAAAATGTCCAAATGGGAAAGGGAGCAAGGGAAGGGAAAAGGAACAGAGGGACAAGAGAAATAAGAAATGGAAGGAAAAAATGGAAACAAAGCTTTTGTAAATAGGGAGAGAGGAGGGGGTGAGGGGAAGAGAATAGGAAAAAAAGAAGCAACAATATATGTAATGTACAGGTACAAATCACCTATGATGAATGTTATCACTATGTACATCTAAAATGTACCATTAAAATAAAATTTAAAAAAAAGAAGCTTTGTGTTGTTTCCTTCTCTGATCTTGGTCCGTGATGCTTCTCAGGCTAAGACCCTTGCTGCTTTTATTTCTAAGAATGCAGTGTTGTACTCCCGCGTGTATGACATCAAGGACTTTCAGCATCCTCCCTCCTTCTTGAGACAATGGACTGTGTCCTACACTTGTCACCAACCCAAGAAGGCTTACAAAAGTAATAGACATGGAACATTTTTAAGACCAGTCATCTAGGTGTAGCGCTATATGAACTTGAGTGTATCAGGAATCCTCCTCCTTCTCGCCCCCTAAAAAGGATCAGTGTCTGTGCCTCAGGGAAAGCTCTGCCAGGTAAGTAGAAGTTGAGTTGGCCGCTGTCTTGGAACGAACTCACCTGGAGGCAAGCCCACCGGGTTTGGTTTGGAAAGATAGTAAGTGTAGTGCTACATGTGGGGACTCTAGAGCCACATTCTTTGGGTCAATATCTGTGTTCTAACCACCTTTTAGGAATAATTTTCTGGTTCTCTCTGCAAATCAGTTACCTCATCTATCAAATGGGGTACTTCCTAGTTCCTACCTCATAGAGTTACTGTGGCACATAAATGGGTTAATGTATCCAAAGTTCTTGAAAGGAAGCCTCGAACAGCCAATGAATAACAACCACAATGCTAGGCTCTAGGCCCACTGTTCTCAGAGCCATTCAGCCTGTCAAGTCTGCGTATTCCTTTCTTGATAATGCTTCTTTTGCTTTTCACTCCTACCGCTACCACTCCATGAAAGATTGGTGAAGAACTGGGCTAAATACCTTCGATTTGATGTCTGCAGCTGCCCATGTTTAGAATATTGATGCTGCAGAATGAGGAAGCTGAGATACAGATACTCCAAGGGATTGTACTTTGGAGCCCTCTTCCCACTCATAGTAGCATGTCTAAGAATCTTTGAATTGGCAACCATGCAATAATTTCCACTTATCCCTAGCTACATCAGGTACTCATAGTATACTGCTTTTCTTAGTACCATATGTGGATTTACTCATTTGATCCTCCTGACTCCAAATCTACAAGGCCGTCCTGGATTCATCCACATTTTGATGGTAAGACCTGTAAAGTCAGACTGCAAATACAGGTAGTGGAAGAATTACCACCAGTTTTTCTGCAAATAACCAGCTATACATGCTTTCTGCTTTCTTGTCTCTATATTTGTTTAGTTTCTCCCTTGTTCCACTTCCTTCTTCCAAGTTTTCTTTTCCTCTTCATCTGTCTTCATTCTTCAAGGCTTAATGCATCTCCTCTCCTCAGTAGGACATCCCCCATCTATTCCAACTAGCAGCACCCTCTCTCTTTTCATCTGCATCTTGCAGCCCTACTACATCCACTCATTGGCGCGTGCTGTTAACATTCATACTCATTTCTCATGTTCTTTTCCATGGACACAATTATACACAATATTTTCAAAGACAAAAACCACAACCTGTGTTCTTTGGTCACTCCTGAATAATAAATTAGTGCTTACACATAGTAAGTATCCAACAGATATTTCAGAAATCATTTTTTCCTCGCATCTCTGTTTTTGCCTTAGAGACCTCAACTCTAAATTTATGGCAACCCTCAACCTTCATACAGCTTGTAGGTTTTGAGGGAAAGACTAAAAAGAAGGGGAGAAAAAGAATGAGCATTTGGCAGTACTCGCTGAAAGTTGGTCCACATTTATCTTTTGAGTTGCATGAATCAAATATCTTTTGTTATTTGAATGGGGAAGAGACTAGATGTGATTCTCACTGCCAATCCTGAGATTTATTTGCCATCTTTCTGGCTTTCTTCCTTTACTGTAGGACCTTGTGGATTACTTACGGGTTAACTCACATAGTGCTGCTTATGCTGCATCCATGAGCCCTCCGATAGCAGAGCAAATCATCAGATCACTGAAATTCCTCATGGGAATGGATGGGACCACTGAAGGTAAGAAGGTCTGCAGAGATCACACTCCTTCTCTCCCAGACCTCTCTATTAAGCTGCCGCCTTCTCAAATACATACCTTTGTCCACGGCCATACCACCCCAAAAGCAGAAAGGGCCCAATCTTGTCAAATATGCAGCTTTGTCTTATGAAGTACAATTTTTAAAATGAAGACAGATAATACATGTCCTGGAATTTCTTGTTTCTCGGTTAAAGCAAGAAAAACCGTCTAATTCACCTCTTAAAATGATTAGCGAATTTGAATAATTTTATGTGATGAATTATGTAAAAATAAACACTGTGTGTGTGTGTGTGTGTGTGTGTGTGTGTGTGTGTGTGTTTCCTGTGCTTGCTTGGGGCTGTCTCTTGTGTTTCCCTGAAGCCAAAGTAGTCACTTTAATATTCAATTTTTCAATTATTTTATATTTTTCACAACCAAACGTTAGACATAGAAAACCACCAGGGGCCATTTGAAGACCTATGGAGAAAAGCATACATCACTTCCCAGTCATTTCTTTGCCTTTAGGTCACCTCAGCTAAAATACACTACTTTGCTGAACCAAAATGAATTTAATCTTCTTTTTGAAGAACTGTTTCATCAAAGCATCTTAGAACTCTCCTTCTTCTATTTTAAGTTCTATTTTATAAAATGTCTACTACATGACACATACACGGGGTGATATAATGGGGAGTAAAGCAATTCCTTCTGCCAGGCAAGCTAGTGAGTGCATTTATTGAGGTAGCTAATTATACTGACCCCATAACTGACTACTGGGCCATGAAGTCCATGTGCCCCATCCCATGATCTCCCAGCTCGTTTAAAGTCCTGAGTTATTTAGTGCAAACTTCCAAATTTATTTTCAGTAGATATCCGAGAATACCCATCATTTCCCAATAGAATTAAGCAGCAGGATACTTTTCCACAAATGTGTTTTGCAGGAAACCTACTACAAGTTGAGCATCCGTAACCAGAAATTTGAAATGCTCCAAAATCTGAAACTTTTTGAGCACTGATGTGACACCATAGTATAAAATTCCACACTTGACCTCATGTGATAAGATTCAGCCAAATGCAGGGGCACTAAAAATATTGCACAAAATTACCCGCAGGCTACATGTAAATGAGATGTAAATGATTTTTGTGCTTAGACTTGAACCTCATTCTAAAGATACCTCATTCCAATGTTTTTTTAAAATCTAAAATCCAAAACACTCTGGTCCTGGGTTGGTTTATATAAGGAACAACCAGCATCCTTTATATTAGGCAGTTAAGAACAAGACCGATCTAATTGGATTAGTATCGCTGCTTCCATGTATTGATAGCACTGAGGCCCTGTGCTGAACCCCAGTGCTCCCCGAGACACTTGAAAAAGCACAAGGTAGAACTTTTTTTCACTGGAGTAGAAAAGTGGTATGCAGGAAAATTTCTTTTCCTCCACATAAAATGCAGCGGTCGGAAGGTCTTTCTAGGATTCTAGGATTGCCTTTGGGTTTATCATCCTGCATCTTGCTAAATGGTCTTTGTGGAAAAGAAACAAAATCCAGCACAGGGAGCCCTGATGGTGCAGACTGTAGGGTGGCCACCTGGATTTGACTCCTGGGGCGCTATTTATTACTGTGTGGTCTCGGTCAAATGGCCTACCTGTTCAACCCGGTGTAAGTTATTTAACTTCTCGGTGCTTCAGTCCCTCCAGCTATAAAATGAGGAAAATAATGTTTTCATGTCAAGGTTTTGTGAGAATTAGTTAAGTCAATCCAGGTAAAGTACTTTACATTGTATCTAGAAACAATTATTGGTAAGTGTTATATAATTGCTTGCAACTGTTATTTGCTGTTGTCTCTGAGGGGTTCACAGAGCATCTGAACATCAAGGATGCTGTAGGAAAGGTGGTTATGAAGTAGGACTAGATGACCAAGGTCCTGAACTAGTCAGGATAAGCTAGGTAAGGCCACCTTAACAAATAAACCTGAAAATCCTAGTGGTTTAATGGAACCAAGATCTATTTCCTGCTTGCACCAACACTAATAAAATCAGTCAGTTCTGCATAGATCTTGTGCATGAGGACAATGACTCAGGCTACTTCTAGTTTAAGATGTATCCATGTTGACACAGGATGTCCATGATCATCAAGCTAGAGAGAAAGGGAGGCTCAGCCTGGAAGTGACACCACATTGCTTACCATCCATTGGCCAAAATTATTCCCATGGCCACGCCCAAAAACAAAAAGCGATGGGTGGCCAATTAAGGGATATGAATATTGGATAAACTGGTATTTTTCAACCTTTTATCGCGGAAGCTATATAGAGCTGCATTAATTTCCACATGAGCCATCAAACTGTATTTTAAAAACTGGTCTGAAATCACTGGCTTTCCACAAAGCTATATTAATTATTTCCTTGAACTTCAAGCACTTCTTAATGAAAAATCAATACTTTGAGATTTAAACAAAATTATAGGAGAATTGTCTCACAATGACAAGTATTATCCTTTGGTCTTATTTTAAAGATGAGTGACTAGGACAAAGTCATTTTGAGAATTAGCCCAGGTCTCAACGAGGATTTTCACCAATTCCCTTTAGTGCATATGTTGTCAGAATAAATAGATTTATATGTGTGCAACTTTGCAATTATTTCCTTTCCTCCTCTGGATTGGTTTACAGACCAATCACAGACCCGACTCACTCTGTTTATTGATCAGTGTTGAAGCTCTGCAGAAAGATTTCACTTAAAGATATGATCATTTGTCCGCCGACAATCATCCATCATCAATTTTTCTTCCCCTAAGTTGGGATAGTTCTCTTCTCTCTTAGCCCTGTAATTAAGAAATTATTTTATTATTATTATTTTTCAACCTCATAGTTCAAAGTTTCTCATTTTACTCTTCTTGCCATTTTAGCAGAGGGAGAAAGCAGAAAATGCCATGCGTACAGTCTATTTTCTTAGAGCCAAGATAGGAGAACTAAGAAGAAAGATAGGACTGTTTCTTTTCAAAGAAACAAACAAAGGAAAATAGCAGAAAAGCAAACTGACAGGCTCATCAGCCAAGTTTCAGGTGGTCCCGGCTAGCACATCTTTTGAAGAGTTCAAAGGCACACAGTGAACAATCACACTGGCCTCTTTTGCAACAATGCCTGCTTTAAATGAAACTAACGAGACAGGTCAGGAGTGCTGCCTTAGCTTACCCCTTTCCACAGAGATAGACCAGCTCTCGGGGTAGAGTTGCCCAATCTCAAAAGGACGCACTGTGTCATGCTAGAGCTGCCTGACAGGATCTGAGAAAGAGGAGCCTGGCTCCAGCCTTCGTCTCCAGCCCGCTCCACTACAACTGTGACTGGAGCCTTTCAAGGCTTTGTTTTGGGTCGCGTTTGGCCAGATCTGTTCCTTGATGAATGTCTTCACTTTAATCTGCAATGCAAAGCCATACGCTTCAAAGCGAGGCAAGCTACAGGAATAAGGTCAGTGTTCCTTTGATGCCAAGGTTCAAAGATGAAATAGCAGTCCCAGTGAAATGACAATGTTTATGCACAAACAGCCACCTCCACTCTGCAGCCCGGCGGCTGCAGACCGGCTGTGTATTCCACATGCACCAAGGCCCATTTAATCTCCTGGCCTGTCGCTCCATGCAGCGCAGTGAGCCCCAAGTGGAGATTTGATTTCTCCATCCTAATGGATGTTGGGTGGTCCCTCAACCAAACCGATGCTGTAAGCCCCATCAGGGCAAGAAATATGTCTTGAATTAATTTGGTGTTCCTCTGAGTGTCAGACTCAGTACTCAGCTTAATAAATATGTCATGAATCAACTTCCATCTCGCCAGCCTGCTGGATTTCAGGTCAGTGTTTATGCTAAATAAGATTATGGGGCTGTGGATCTCCTAGGACTGGGAGCCGGGAATCAGCAGCAGGGGCTGATGGAATCACTCAGTGAGCGGGGTTACTGTGGGAGAAGGCTGGGAAGACTGCAGCTCAGTCTTTTCCTTCATACAGCATGGTACAAGCAGCCCCAGGAGAGTGAGCCACACACCGCACCAGCTCCCCCAAAGGAGGCATTGTCAACAGTTGTCTCATTTAGTTTAAATCTTCAATGCACATTTTTCAAATAATCAGTCAACATTCCTTTTCAACTCCCAGCCTTGACCTCTGCCTCCCTACACCCCACTTCCTCGAGTCTGAGTCACCATCATTTCTCAGAGGAATCAGAGGTGGAATTGCACGGATGGTGAGGGAAGCTCTGCGGCCAGACCACATGGGGCCCAGTGCCTGGCTGCCATTTGCTCCCTGACTGACGAGTTGCTGGCCTTCTTAGCCCCACTGCCTCTGATGGAAGCCGTGGACTTAGGTAGATGAAATGATGTGACACTGTATGCACAGGGCGATACTTAATATACAGTAGACACTCAATAAAGTCATGTTACTTTTAACTTGTCTGCTTTCTTCCCTTTCCAGTTTTTCCAACAACTTTTGCCAATCTCAGAAATCTCCCTTGCTATCAAATCTGATACCTAGTCTATCCACATTTCTGCAGCACTTCGTCATATTCCCAGAATCTGGTCATTTCTCACATCTCTAACACTCTCTCCACCCTCCTACATAAATTATTGCAGTAGCCCCCTGGATATTGTCCCTAGTTCTGCCTTTGCCTCTTCATATTTGGTTCTCCACATGGAAGCCAAGATTGTCTTCTATATCATTATTATTTTAATTGTACAAATTTGCAGGATACAATGTGATAATTCAATACATGTATATAGCATACTCAGTGATCAAATCAGGGTGGTTAAGAATTCCATTTCCTCAAACTTTTTAGATTTTGATTAAAATATTATAACTGTATGCATTAATGGGGTGTATGTGATATTTAAAGACATCTGTATGATATGTATGGATCAAACAGTTCTATCTCTTGACCATTATTTTGTGCTCAGAGTCCTTGAGTTTACCTATAGAAGAGGATATCGAGAGCTGTGCTCCCCCCACTCTTCTGTGAAAGAATATGAAGAACATATTCTGTCTTGTCTCTGTTTGGGTACCTGTTCTCAGCCCCCCCCAGTCTGCTCTCTGCCTTCTGCCCTCTGCCCCATGAACTCTGACCTCTCAAAGGTCACTGTGTAGCTACTCTCCCCTTCCTTCTCCTGCCAGATTGGACTTGACTTGTCCACAACATTATCTCTTTGAAAACAGTCTTCCTTTATCACAAAGATTCTCTTGTCCTCTGGTCTTTCTCCTGTATTTTTGTTTATTCCCCCTCTGCTTTTCTGCAAGACTCCTTCCTTTGTATTTGTCAAAATTCATAGTACCGTCTGTTCTCTTTAACTTTCCCTTTATATAAATACCCTCCCTCACTTCCTTTGCATAACAATGTGGCTCCAAGTCAGAATAGTTAGAACAGCTTGCTGGCCACACCACCACCAGAGGGGTTTGCCGGAAATGCCCACCACAGTCCCAAGGAGCCCAGCGGTTGCTGATGCCGAGGCTCCTGGTCCAGGGAACACACTTTGAGAACCACTGCTGGATCATGACCTTGTAACCCTTCTGTCTTTCCCATCAGGCTCTAATAGATCATGCATTTCTTAGGAGCACAACTGTCATCTTTATATCACTGGCCATCAGAACAGCATGCTAATAGGCCTTCAATGACTACATTCAGGTTGAACTGAAAAGAAATGTGCTAATTTCCAATTGTGCCATGATGCCGACGCTGTTCAGAGCCATATTCTTATCAAAGATTTGAGCAAAGCTCTGCACTCTTAGTGTCAGCCCATTTAAGTACAGAAAGCTGCTCACCAAGATTAGTCCCTGCTCTGTGATGCTTGCCTGTGTCCTTGTCTACTTTGCTCATTGCATTTCTCCCTGGGGATCCTTACAACTGACCCGGAAGCCCCAGGTGGGGTCAGGTAACTATTCCTGAAGGGTTTCTGATGCAGGCCCAAGTCGGAGAACCATGTTTCTGTGTGAAAGGAAGGAAACAAGCTAGCGTGTGTGCAGAGGGAAGCAGAGAGAACAGAGGATTGCATTTCGGCAAATGCAGACAGAGACAGAAATAGAGGAGGGAGAGATAGGAAATAAGAGTAAACCACAAAAGGGAAAGCACAAAACACATTTTGATACACTTCTTTCAAACCCCTATTTTAAGCAAAGCATCAGTCCTGTTTACTCAGTTACTTCAAGCACCTTACCTGTCCTCCTCGATACTCGTGACCACGTTGGCATGAGGAGCAGCAGACAGCATTTTGCCCACATGAAGCGCATGTTCTTTACAAAGGGCCCCATTTAAACCCTGTGCATTTTTGGTTTGTTTTGCTTGTTTTTGAGACAGGGGCTTGCTGTGTAGCCCAGGCAGGCCTCGAACTCGTGGCAATCCTCCTGCCTCAGTCTCCTGAAGTCTTGTGCTTTTGTATGACTTTCTGCAGGATGAAGTCATCAGAGTTCATGACCACAACATGGTTCAGTTTGGTAGCAGGGTTATGACAGAGACACTATCATGTCCCTAATAACTCATGTTCCTTTGGATAGAAGATAGTATTCACAATTATTCAAATTCTTTCTCTCTTCCTTGCATCTTCCATAGGTAGAATCAATTCAGTGAGAAAGGCGACCCACAGTAGGCAAAAACTGCTAAATGTTGATTTATGACAAGAATAACTATGACCAACTATTTCATACTCATAACTTGGAAAGAATGGCTTTTCCTATAATTTTGTGGGCTCTGCTTGACTCTGCACTGTAATTATCACCTTCCTTTTGGCTACTCATTGTGCTGTGATTGCTACAGTTTCGAGGACATGATGTTGAATGAGATGAGCACTGTCTTAAGAAAAGATGATCCACTCAAGCTGATGTACTCATCGAATGTAACATGCTAAGGTTCTTGCTACACTTCTAGTCTCATAACAGGATGAAGTAGTGACTGCATATTTTATTAACACTTACTTAGCCTCCTTGCTAATGTGCGGTTTTTACATCTGCAGACTCATTTATCTGAGGATCTAAATCTTCGGCATATGTTAAAATTTGTATGCAACATCAGTCTTTTTAAATATAAAAGTTAACCAGAAACGAGAAAGATTGGAATGATTCTAGCTACAACTAAGAGCCAGTCCTTAAATTTGGATTACTCCATTGATTAGTTCACAGACACAGCTGCAGGCAAACCCATGATGTCTGTGATTTACTCAGTACTTTCCTAGTTTTACTTCAGTGTGAGGCTGGTGAGATAATTACCAGCTTTCTGAATCACAAGATTATTTGCTGCTCTCAGGTGTATGGAAATATTTGATTTGTTTATAATCGTGTGACCAGAGTTGTGTCTGTAGAAAGAACAGTGGAAATTTAGTTACTAAAGAAAATAAATACAAAATTCCAATTGCTAATATATGTAGTATCTTACTTCAGCAGACTATACGAGCATCGTTGCTTAAAAAAAAAAAAAGACTTCTACACTTAAATGATAAATTTAGGAAAAATAGAACTCCCTATGTTTCTTCATTGTATGTTGGCTGAATGAAAGATCCCATTCAGTGTAAGCTTTGGCCACATACCATCCGCTTCTCCAGGTCTCTACCTCCCAGGGTGTGCTCAAGGCTTTTGCTCTATCTGGAAGGTTCTCATCTGTCCCCACAACCCACTACACCCATTCTTTACCTCCAGAGCCCTGGTTCATCCTTTAAGCCCTACTCAGTCAGAAAATAAACCTCTCTTCCTCCAGTCTCCTACAGTTTTTTATTTCCATTCTGTTAGTCATGCGCACAATCCCGATCTCCAAGCAGAGAGTGGTTAGTTGTCTAATTGTGCCTTAGGCATCAAATATGTGAACACCGAACATGGGATTTGGGACTAAGGAGATTTCCTGAGCAGGCCTTGGATTCTAAACATCATTTATAAGCATTTATAACATTTCTTTACAGGTTGCATATAGAATTATTTTTCTTCAAATGTTGGCATTATAATCACTTCGTGAGTGAGTACCTCCCTGAACATCTAGATTCTTGCAAAATCTAGATTCCTTTTTCTGTTTCTCACATAAATGAATGATTTTCCATTGTGTGTACTGAGGATTTGTCTAGACATCGAGGAGTGAGATGCGTAAGCTGGACAGCATGAGCCAATGCCACACAGACAGCAGAAGCAAATGCGGAGCTCTGCCTTTAATTATCCAGGCAGGTAGCCGAGCCCCTCACTCAGGCTTCCCATGGAAACACCATCTAGAACCCACAAGTGCATTTGGTTTTTCTATACGTGGTAATCAACAGAAACTGGGCACTACCGGTAGCTGATCCTTCTGTCTAGGCCAGTTCATTTGTGAAATAGAGAATAGGTTGACCCCTAAGCATCCATTTTCCTTTGCCCTCCTTCTCTTCCCCTTCTTCATGATGATTTGCACATTGGATGCTTTTCAATCAAGAAACTCCATGTGTTTGTGACATTATCCTGCAACTAGTAATGAGAGGTTGAGAAATTAAAACTCCTACAGAAAAATGTGGACTTCTTTGTGTCATATGCCGATAATAAAAGGTAGAGGGGCATTAAAGTGTTGAATTCTTGATAGCTTTTCATGGTACCCCTGTTTGTAAGGGCTGTATTAATCAAGTTATATTAGTTGTAGCAGACAGGTCCCAACATCTTGGTGGCTTAACACAACAGAAACGTAGTTTTTCCTCATATAAAGTCCAAAATCGGTGTTCCTGTTGGGCAGAGTATTCTGTTCCAGGAACCTAGCCTCCTTCTCCATTTCATGGCTCCTCCAGCTTCATGCGTGGCTTCCAAGGCTGTGGCCAAGAGAGTAAGGAGTGCGTAGGACTGTGTGTTTGTATTTCTTCATGGGTTGTGACTGGCAAGGCACACTACATTTCTGCCCAAACTGCATTGGCTGTAACTCAGTCACACGACTTTGCCTAACCACAAAGAAGTCTGGAAAATGAAATTAACCATCTATCTCGAAGGAAACAAGTTTGGTGAATAGCAACCTGTCTTCACCACAGTAGTTAGCAGCAGTCTAGGATATTCTTTCCTCAGACATATAAGATCTTGTATACTTTAGTCACTTTCCTAGTCTTTTTCTGTTGATTTACTAAATATACCCTGAAATAGAATAAACATAGCTAATAACAGAAGAAAAATAAATTCCAGAGCACTAAAGATGAAGCTCTCCCTTTTATAGGGAATGTCAGGGCTACTAGTCTGAATTTTACTACAACCCTTCTGGTTTCTTTTTCATGGAATTCAGCCCCATGTCGTGGCAGGTATTGATAGCATCCTTATTTTGTTGCTAAATTCCCATCGGTATGTGCTTTTTGTAGAAATAAAATGGACTCTGAGGCCAATGCTTCCCCTGTAGAAATCAAAATGACACAAAATTGGAAAAGCTGTGAAATTCAGGCTAGAAGGGAAAACATGTATCCTGAAAATAGTAACATACAAACAGTAGGGCTTTTTATTTTTTGGAAAAAGGAATATGATGAGAGAGAAAATAACATCATTCTCAGAAAATTATAAATTGCAGTTATAAAACATGGACACTTGTGCTAATTATCAGAATCAGATAGGTTTATTTTGAGTCAGCCCCAACTCATTCAGTTCTCTTTGGGTTCTTTGGGGGCCACAGACTAAGAGGAATTTAACAGACTGAACAGAAATTAAACTTCTGCTGTTCATCACATTAGCACATTGGCTAGTGGAGGTAACCAGACACGATGGGAGACTGCACTAGAAGCTCAAACAGAGAAATGAACCTGGAGGCTCCATATCAAGATCAAATTGATATGAAAATATGATCTTAATCAACATCACTTTGAGCATTTAGTCTACCTTATGAAGCACTAAAGCTGTTTTTGTTTTTATGCCTAGGTGGGCAAATTCACACCTGAAAATTCATTCTGTACCATATCTAGTACTTTAAAATTTTTTTTCTAAAGATTAAATTTCTAGGTTTTATTCAGTTATTAAGAAAAGGAGTTGAACAAAACACCAAGATGTTTCAACTAACTTCATTAATTTTGAAACTCAATCATTTTATCTACCTTCTACAGAGAAAAGATAAAGGGAAAAAAGAATGAAACTTAGAAAGGTATTTGCTCTGAAAAATACAACCATGCCTCATTTTAAACTCATTTCATGGGGATTATTTCATTTATCCTGATCATTTGTGAAAGTTTATCACGAGATTGGCAGGTGGGGCTTTGACCCTGCTCCTAACCCAAGGTGGACTGGGAGAAAGTGGCACCCGCCCCTTCCAGCTGCGACCTTCAACCTTTGCTCTGGTCCCTGGAACAGGGCACACATATTTTTACACTTGAGTTTGATAGGTTTAAAAACAGGAGTGAGTAAGTGGGAAGATTTAAGGCATTGAGGGGGGAAAGAAAGGAGTACGTTGGGGGACAACGTGAGATACAGTCGCAGCCTTCCCTTATCCATCATTGCTCCAGTTTGGGGCTACACGCTGCACTGCTATCAGCAAGCTTATCAACAAGGTTCCTGCACAGATTTCCCCCTCTCTCGAAATTCTGTCTCGGACATTGAAAATTAAAAGACGACCATGATCAGAGCAACAAAACCACAACAGACACCCAGTTTTAAAAGGTCTCCTCATGTTTCTTGTTGTCTATCCCAGCAGAGTGCAGCAAACACTACACTCACTTCTTACCACTTCTTCCCCGCATCGAGCTGAGCAACAGCATGTTAGTTCTGTCCCCCTGAGTCCCTTGATACACACGTGGGTGTCCACAGAGAATTCCATCAAAATGCACCAGCCGAAGGCCCTAGCACTGAAGGCCCTGGACACTGCTGAGGGAGGAACTAGCTGCTGCTTCCTAAATGTATTTGCCACTTGGTTAGCAGCTGGAGACACGGAAAGAGGCTGAGAAAGAGAGAAGGCACAGAGAGCTGTGTTTTCTAAATGGTTTCAGGCCACTGGCATTTCAGCAATCGCTAATACAAAACAGATGTCAGGTGCTACGCTCCAGTGGCTTTCAGCTGAGGGCCTGCCTCGGCCCGTGATTAATCACCTGTGCTGGGGGTAAAAACATTCTACCTGGTCTTTTGGTGTATGCAGACTGAAGGTCAGGGTTAACAATCAAGGTGACAGGCATAGCCTCTCTGCCTTACTGCTGCTCCCATACGTGTAGGACAGCTTAGGTTTGTCCAAGAAATGCAGAATTAGCCAACAAACTAAACTCTTACCTAGAAGGGGACATCTGCCCGATGAGACAGAAATGGCTGGCAAACTGTTCCAGAATCTTTTGCCCTTTCATTTATTTCATGTTAAGAGATAGCCAAGAGAACAATTTTATGAAAACCCAGTAAATTCTGCACTTTCTGGAGTCCTTTAAAAAAAAATCTCCCTTGCAAGAACGTAGAGAGAATTTTTTTTTTAGATGGCATGAAGTCCACGGATAGTGTGGCCGCTTCCTTTCCACCTTCCTACAAATCAGATATCCGTTTACACCATGAGTCTTTCCGGGACTTCCTCTTCCCATTTGTTTCCTGTGTGCGGATGGACTGTGAGATGGGGCAATTGTGATGTCACACACATGGAATCCCGTGTTGGTTTGGTACAACTGGAGAAGGAAACCATTTCCATCGGTAGCCTCCCACAGAGTGAAGGGAAGCCGCTATTCCGCGTTAGTCTTTGTTTTTCCCATCATGGGCTCATTTTCAACCAGGCAACAAAATCCTCTCAGCTCCACTCCGCTTTGGAGAGTTTTGCTGGGAAACCCAGCTACCTCACCAGCCACAGCTGGGGAGGATTAAGCAGGTGGATTCATGCTGGAGGAAGCCCGGCATGTGTGCGTTGGGGCTGGAGGGAATGTATTAGCTTTCTATTTCTGCATAGCAAATTACCACAAACAGCAGCTTAAAACAATGTCCATTTATTATGGTTTTCTTGTGCCAGGAGTCTGGGCACAGGCTCTTCTGGGCTCAGGTTCTCCTAAGGCTGAAGTCAAGGTGCCGGCAGTCATCCTGTCATCCGGAACTCAGGCTCCGCTTCCAAGCTCACACAGGCGACAAACGCCGTTCTTCGGGGTTGTAGGACTTCATCCTCACAACCCACAATGGAGAGTTTCCCTCCCATCACGCTCCTAACTTTCTCCTTAAATCTCTTTCTTCAGGAAGCGCCCAGGCCCCTTTAAGGATTACATCTTAGCTCTGGGCTAGCGAGCGTCTCTAGGGCTGGCAGCCCTTTGTAGGAGGACTTTATGCGGTCACACTCTCAGTGACCGTCTGCTTCACCTTGAGAATTAATGAACACTTAGCTCTGGGAGGCAGACTGCATCCCCAGCACCAAGAGAACATGGGAGACCGCAGGGTCACCCTGAGAGGCTGTGGCGACACTAACCACAGGGCCGGCCCAGAGAGCGACCCAGAAGCACTCAGGTTTTGGTTCAGATGAATGGTTTCAGTATTCTTCAGCCTCAGAATTTTGTCAAATGAAATGTGCCTGGAAGCTTGTACAAGCATATACATTTTTTAAATGTTATAACATTGGATTTATTGTGTATCACCCTTAGGTGCTTACTATTTAATCCTCATAATAGTATAACACGAATATTATTATTTTTTATTTTTATTATTCCCATTATAAGTGAAGAACCCAAGTTACGGAAGAATGAAGTTCCTTGCCCAAGATGATGGCTTTTAATTTTGAACCCAGTGCATCCCTCCTGAGCAAACACCTTGGAAACCAAAGGTTCCGATCCTGTGGGTGGCTGCCCCACACTGGGCTTCCCGGTAATCACCTTTATTTGCACGGTTTCTCAGGCTCCTTTCAGGAAGCGTGAACCCAGTAACTCAGCCCACTACCTGTCTTTCGCCACCCCGTTTGTGTCATCACAAATGGGAACTGTTGTTACAACCATCTCGTCATCCAGTTGGGAGGTTTGCTGACATGCTGGCTGTCTAGCTGGTATCGCCACCTGCAGCTTTTCCCTTATCCTACCCCAGGCCCTGTACACTGCACGCTTCATTTTGCAGCTCCCGCTGGTCTGACTTCACTGATCATCCATGGCTGTAATCCATTCTAGGCACCCGAATCGCCCACTCTTCCTGTGGCCTCCACCATACTTCCATGCAGAAAATAGTAAGTTACCACCTCTAGATCTCCACTGCAAACTTCCAGAGCGCTTCCTTCATGGGGCACTTGATTTTCTACCTTCTCTTACAATTACGCTAATTTTTCTAGTTTATATGACTCTTGAAAACAGCAGATACACTCCTGATTTAATCCTCTATTGAATACAATAGCCAGCTCCCCCATTTAATAGATCAGTAAACTAAGGCTCAGAGATGATGAGTGACTTGCTTATCTTCACAGAAAAAAACAATAATCAGAGCAGACACGCAGATCCACTGGATGCTCACCAAAAAAAAATCTTTCAATTGTTTCTTGTGTCTTCAGTTATGATCAGTCATTATTTTTAGAGAATCAATATAACTTGTGACTTTGAGCAGTGGTTCTTAACTGGGAGTGCACATCACAACTGCCCACTGAGTTTTTTTAAAGTTAATCTCTGCTTTTCTAGAACAGAATCTCCAATAAAGAGGATAATAGGTGCATTCTAAAAATAAACAAATTTTTTAAAAGATAAATTTTTAAAATTCCAGAAGGCTAGGGTGTGTCCTTCTGCTTAAGAACCACTGATATGAGAGGGTTTCCAGAAATCCCCTAACATTCCAAATTACCTCCCTTCATGTGTAAAATTCCTTAAAAATTCGTAATTAGTGACCTGCTAAGATATTGCTTTCTTCTTGAATGCAAATTGATATCAAGTCATATTGTTCATTCAAAGAGCATTCAGGAAACAATACAATGAGAATGTCTACATCTGTCTCATGGTCCTCAATTCCCATTACATATTATTTGATATCTTCCCTGTCTTCTATTAGATTATTTCTTTTCAAAGAATCTCAGATTGTTTTGTCTACTATTCCCAACTTAGCCATGGCCCAACTTCTCTATGTAGTTTTTCATGGGTGGAATGCATGGATCCATAATCCTGGGATTCATGCGGCATCACGAATGGGTTAGGGAACCTTTCCCAAGAGCAGATTGAAAGTCCCGTAGGCACAGCCAGTTTCCTTCTGGGTCGTGAGAGTAACATTTCCCTACTCCCAAGCCTCTATTTCCTCCTCTGTAAAAAGCACCCAAAGCGACTTTCTGGCTCACAGTGGATGTGCAAGAGATGTCCTGTCTCACTGCTTATTGTGGGTTAGATCTCTAGCAGCCTGTGTGAAGAGCCCGTGGGGAGGTGGAGGCAGGGGTGTCTTCCGAGTGCTTGAAATCACCCTGCAGACAGCACCCACTCCGGTGTCCAGCCTGCTTCTGCGAGCATTCCACAGGGCAAGACTGGACAGCCTGGAGAGCCCTAGGAACATGTGTAGGTGACTATAAAACATGCCATAACCTTGGAATCCTGACATCAAAAGGGAGAGTTCAGTGCCTGATAAAAACGTGCGTTCCTCTCAGCAAACCACTCCAAACGCTGTTTTCTCCACCCCGCTGGGAAGCTTGTCACTGCTAATGTGATTCTTATGATTCTCACCGCTCTGTAGCCTCTTGATCTTTGCTGAGATCTCTCTGCCCCTGAGTGCTGGAAACAAAATGTTCTGACTGGTATCCAGTACTTAAAATAACAGACGCTGGGCATCTGCTGCCACATCTCATCCCGACACCCCACCCCTCGCCATGCCAGAGGGAGCAGCCGGCACTGCCTGGGCAGACCCAGGAGGAAGAACGGCCACCGTTACACCACTGCAGGCATTCTTTCGCATCAGTCTGATGCTCCTGGGTTCACTTTTCAGAAACATCAACTTCTCATATGGTAGGCAGTGTTTTTGGAAAGATCCCTTCCATCTCTAGAGACATGAACTGCATTTGTCAAGCAACGCTGCCTACAGGCCATTTGAGGTTGTCTCGTCTAGTATTTGGACATTGATGGTGGACTCAGTAATTCAGGTCAAGAGTGACTAGCACACATTTCTCTATGTCCATGGTGAAGCCTGGGAAATAATAAAGTAAGTCACCTTGTGGCATCTGGGTGTATTCACTCTTCCTCTGCCAGAAAGTGAGAGTGGCAGTGTTTTGGCCCACCAGTTTGTCAAATCCTTCTCTTTTTCTCTTTATCTTGCAGGGGAAAATGCCTTTCTCTCCCCCTCTTTTTCTCCCTCTCCCTCCCTCTCTCTCTCTCACTCTGTCTCTGTATACCAATGGTTCAACAGGGAAGAAATTTTCCTTCTTTAAGACAGGTCATTCTGGTAGTCTCCACTGTCCCTAATTCCTTCTGGCCCTCTGGCAGACAGAGTTGTCCTAAACATATTTTTGGAAACACCACAGACCATTGTTTTTATTAGAGGACTACAAAGCTTTGTAGTAAGATGCCTTGTGTTTTATTTGTTTTCCTTCCTCTGCCCCAGCTGTTTTTGTTTTAACAGCATCGGAGGGAAGGTTAAAGTCTCCGTGGCCCCTGTTAACCTCGCCCATCTCTCAAGCTGGCAGGGCAGAAAGCAAAGAGAAGAGCAATACACAAGTCGTCTGCAGAGATGGGTTCACCCCGATTTTGTTAATTTTTGTTCATTAAAGAAGCAAGGTTGGCAGCAGGCAGATCTAAAGCCAAATGAGCACTTGGGAGCAGGTAGCTGTCAGGGAAGCAGGCCACTCCCACAAAACGTACTCTCTGAGAACCCGGAGCAAGAGGTTGCCCGCTTGACTTGCAGGTTTTTATCTTCCACGTGCAGTCAAGAAGCAAGGCTCAGCCAAGATAAGGGTGGACACCAAACAAGAGATGCGTGGCCTCGAGCGTGGATGAAAATGGTGGCTGTTTCTGAGACTTCCAAGTCTGCTCGTTGGCTCCTTGCGACAAGCAAAATCCATGCCAATTCCCATCCTCAGAGACCCTGATTCCATTGCTCTGGGGTACAGGCTGGGCATGGGAGTCGGCCAATCGCTCCAGGTGATTCTGAGGTGACATTAAAGCTGCTGAGAACTAGAGCCCTATTGAAAAAGATAATTAACTTTTTGAATACTTACAGGGTGCCAGGAAGAGCACTGAGTAGTTTTCCTGCATTGACCACTTTATTTCTCCCAGTCCTCTTGTGAGATAAGCTTATCCCTATTTCACAGGTAACGCTGAGGGCTTAAGCCTTTAAGTCTCCAGGTAGAATCTGACTCCTAGCTCATTTAACTCCAAAGCCTATGCCTTTTGCACCCAACAACCTTCTCTGAGAACCCAGAATTTGGCAAAATAAACATTTAGATAAACTCTCCAGAGGCATATATAAAAGATTCTCTCATTTGCCTACTTCTCTGATTAGGTACCTTCTTTATCTTCTAGGTCATTTGTGGAAGAAGGATCAGAAACTATTTTATTAGGGACTTTGAACCTTTCAAAGGAGATTTGGTTGCAGCATCCAATCTCCAGAGTGCCCAGGTGCCATCCTGGCAAGGGCAGTCCCTGTGCCAAACACTCCTCCTCTTACAAATCACTCCTCAAGCAAAGATCTCAAAGCACAATGTAATTAATAAAATCACCCACATCCTGTCTAGATGAGTAGCATTTTATATGTACAAATTCTCTCTGCCCTCAGGCCCTCTGAAAGAACATGAATGTTTCCAATTTTGAAGAATGAGCAATAGAGTAATTGAAAGGAGCTGTATTTTGGGCAATTCCAAAGACCTCAAAGGCATTTATAGTGACCTATATGGGAAAACAGGGTGACCACAAAGTGTGTCATAATGGCTTGTCAACTATACTGTGCTAATAAGTGGTTCCAAGATAGAAAAGAGAGGGAGAAAATAAAACATGCAGTCCTTACAAGTCAGATACCTCTGGGACTGATATTAGGATCTGTTTGGTCAAGTCTCCAAAGGCTCTAGAAGTAGTGAAGAGGTGACATTAGCTGATGATCCAGTTACTTGGGCTAATCAAGGCATAGGGGACAGACGGGGCCAATTAAGTAGCTAGGCAGCCCAATGATAGATGAGACATTAGAGGCAAGTGCAAAGATAAGGCCATAGGGAAAAGCAATTTAAGTCATTTGTGCACTTCCAGGCCAGGAAATCCTTCTAGTCTTGAGGGAGAACATTTAGGAATCATCAGGCCCAGCCTGATGAAGTCATCTGTTGATTGTGCAACTAACAATCAACAAACGAGCTGAACACACAAGGGGACAGGCCATATGGAATCCATTTTGGTGGCTGGGTTGTGTATCTGTGCCTTCATTTCAATGGCCTTTATAACAAATCTTCTCACAGCCTTCTTTTCTTTCTGTCCACCTGTCTTATCTCTAAAGACAGTCTTTCAATGCACGGGTGAATTTTTTTTTTTGAGTGAAGGCAAACATTTTCTTTCCCAGTTTCTAGTTTTGTACTTCAAATATGCCGCTCTTTATACACATAAAGGTTTCCAAGGGACACTTCAGCATGTTTCAAAACATTTTTCTAAGCACTAAGAAGGCTGGGTCTACATAACAGAATTTATACAGATGGTCCTGCACCCCTTCAAATCCCTTATGTTTATGTTGCAAATCCAGATTTGGAGGATGGTGTACATTGTTATTTTTTGAAGGAAAGGAAAGGAAAAGAAAAGAACTTAAGCATTATAAAGTAAACTATGCTTGCAACTACCTGTTCCCTTCCAGAAACCCCAAAGTAATGGTTGCCAGTGACTGCCATGTTGATAAATCCAATGAACTTTCTTCCATCTCCTGTATCTTGTCCCTCTCTGATTGCCCATTTTCCTCCCTTTTAGGTTCATTCTCTTCTTCCCAACCATTAAATGTTGGATTCTTCAGTCCCTCTAGACTTACTCTCTGAACTTTCTGAACCACACTTCCATGTCTCCAGCCTCATCTTGCTTCACACTCAGCCACATCTGGTTCAGTCCTCAGCCACTCTGCTCCACAAACCACAGCACCGTTACACTTGCTTCCTCTACCTGGATTGCTCTTCTCTGACTTCTTTTGTGCTTAATACTTGCTCATCCATCATATCTTAGTTCACTCATCATTTACTGACTTCCTCATATTTGGTCCAACTTCTCTAATGTGAGCTGTTGTAACACTGCATAAAATGCCTTCACAATTGCAGTTTTATGGGCTTTTGTGTGATTGTTTGATTAATGTGCACCTTAGCTACTAGACAATAAGCTTCTTTATATATTTTTTAAATTTTTATTAGTATATGTTTGCAGTACATAATGTTTACATTCCTTGTGTGAAATTGGTACATGTACATAATATATTAATTCCTTTTTTAATTCCCTGTCCCTCCCATCCATTCCCCCTCCCTCCATATCTTGATCCCCTTCCCACTGGAAAGAGATTTATCTCCCTACTTCCTATTATCTATCTTCTATTTTGCTTTTTATTTATAATTTGGGTTTCTCATATAAGAAGAAAAACATGGTATTTAAGCTTGAGTGTTTGATTTATTTCACTTAACATTATGGCCTCGAGGTATATCCATTTTCCTACAAATGATTCAAGTTTATCTTTCTTTATGAGCGAATAGTACTCTGTTGTGTGTAAATATCACATTTTCTTTGTCCATTCCTCTGCTGATGGATGTATAGGCTGCTTCCCAGATTTAGACATTATGAATTCTGCTGCTATAAACATGGGTATGAATGTATCACGTAATATGATGTCTTTAACCCTTTTGGAAAGCTACCTAGAGAAGGAACTGCTGGGTCAAATAGAATTTCTAGTTTTAGTTTTCTGAGGAATCTCCATACTGATTTCCACACTAGTTGTACTAGTTTACATTCCCACCAACAATGTACAAGGGTCCTTTCCCCCACCGCCTTGCCAGCATTTGTTATTATTTTATTTCCTGGTGATGACCATTCTTTCCAGGATAAGATGGAATCTCAGCGTTGTTTTAATTTGCATTTCTCTAATGGCCAGTGTTGTTGATGTTTCTTCATGTATTTATTGGCCATTTGTACTTCTGCAAAATGTCTATTCATTTTGCTTACCCATTTTTTGATCGAGTCTTTTATTTTGGAGGATCTAATTTTTTCAGTGCTAGATATTAGTGCTGGCAAATTTTTTTTTTTCCCTTCTGTAGGTTGCCTCTTCACTCTGTTGGTTGGTTTTTTTGTTGTTTTCGTTTTATTTGGTTGGTTGGTTGGTTGGTTTTTTTGTTCTGTTTTGTTTTGCTGTGTGTGAAGAAACTTGTTAATTTGATACGATCCTATTTGTTGATTCTCAGTACTATTTCCTATGCAACTGGGGTTCTGTTCTGAGAAAAAGACTAATAATCCCAGGTCGTGTACCATCATTGAACCAATAATCAGCAGGATGGAATATTCCAACAGGTCAGGCCTGGGCCTCATGTTGTCCTTATAGCAAAGAGGACAGATAGGGCCAAACTTACCCAAGTGTTATGGTTCTCCGGAGGGAAGATATTGAGCAGAAGAAGCCCACTGCTCAACCCTATGCCAAGGCACAAACTGGGGCCATTTTTCTAAGAAGGAACTAGATGGCCACAGTTGACAAGTTTACTGAAATTTTTGCCTTTTTCCTATCTGTAGAGTTACAAACAACCATGACTAATGTCCAGACTATTTCCAGAGCAGGACCTCTGTCTAGTTTGAATGAACACCTGACCAGTCGCAATGAAGGTCAGCTACAGACAACCAATACTACTGCAGTGGCACATTCCCACTAAATAACCTTCTTGCATCAAATGCAAAAGTTGGGTTGACTTCTAGAGGACTTGAATGTCCAACCTTCCTCATTCTCACTGAGGAAATACCCTCTAATTCTGGCTGGTTTATTCAACTGCCCACTTTGAGACAAGTCTGGAGTAGGCAGCTGTCATCAGAACGTTTTTGGCTCTTTAACTCCTTTTGTCATCTCACATATGTGACCCCTGCATTAGGAATCACACTGCAGGCAGAAGATATGCTTTTGAGCTGAAGCACCAGACACCTTGATAAGGACACACACTACTTGGTTGTCCTTCTGTTTTGGCCCAACACTGTATTTTTATGTCTGGAAAAAGTAGAGGTCCCATCTTCCGTCCCCTCTCTACCACCACTCTACCATGAAATGGGCCTGGTCTCAGATGGGATGATCTTTGTCCAGGGAAATGCTACTTCTTCAAATTCAGGTTGGGTAAACTGTCTTTCGATTAGAGACGTGGATGAGGGTCAATTTAAGGGGTCAGCTCATTTTACCTAAAAAGCATTTATCAACAACTGGTGTGATGTGTGTTTGTGTGTATGTGTGTAAGTGTATGTACTTCTTATCACACTCCCTTCTCCCAAATTAATGTGTTCAAAGCACCTACCACAGACCATACATAGTGGGTACCTGTCCTGCCCCCAACTGGCCCACCAACCTAGCTGACTTTAGTTACTTGTAGTACTGTCTTCCAGGCATAGGATACCTATTCACCAGGAGATATATCTCTGCCCTCTTCCAATCCCTCCCCAGATAATATGGAAGCTTGCAGAAAGATTTAGAAATGCTTGCCAAGTGAACCTGACCTTTACTCCCTTCACCCCAGTGGAAATGGATTCCATGCCTGTCTCATTTCAGGGCTGCAGAGAGTACAACAGCTTGCAAAAAACACAAAATACTTCAGAAACAAACTGAAGAAATTGGGATTTATTATCTATGGCAACGACGACTCTCCTGTTGTCCCCATGCTCCTTTACCAGCCTTGTAAAGTAGCGTAAGTACTCAAAAATTCTCAGAATCATGTGTAAACCCCAAGTGACCTAAGATGATGCTTCTGACACAGTATGGCTTTTTCTCACGGGCATTAGATTATGTACTTGAAGGGGATGCTTAGGTTCAGATTTCACTAGTACAGCTTCTCAGTAGCCAACTGCCAATCAGCAGCAGGATTTTTTCCACATATTTTAGAAAAAAGGAACCTGGTTCTAAGGCCCACTTCTCTCCCTGACACCATTTTCAAGCTCAGGAAATTTGGTGAAATCATTTATGTCAACTGTAAATTAAAGATGATCTTGAACCTCCCTCTGGCCAAACATCTTTCTCAGAAAGAACTTCTGAAAACCATCTCTCCCAAAATACCAGCAGAACAAGCAGAATTAGGACTTTCTCCCATCAACTCTTATGGTTATCGCCAAAAGAGGTAGCCTTGTTTTATGTGTGGAGAAACTGAGGTTAAGGGCAATTGAACAATTTTACCATAATCACGCAAATCAAATCGTCAAAAATCAAAGAGGCAAACCCCCCACACCTAGGCTTACTCCAAAGCTCATTCTCTTAACACCAAATTTTAATGCCACTGACATAAGCCTACTTTGTCCTGTTTTCCACTAATTGCAACTCCGCAATTGAGCATTAGCAACAATTGTATAGAGGAAAAATGACTTTTTCTCAGTGTAGCACAATTTTATAAAGGAACAACTCTCCAACCTATGAGAGACTAATCATCTCTGTTACTAGAAGGAAATTAACTAAACCTCTTTCCAAATGTAAAATGTTTATTGGTTTCTTTGACCAAGGACATCATGGAAAGTAATATTCAAAATAATTTTCTCGAAATCTAGAGATCCTAACTCCCCTCCAATATAACCCCATTCTGTTTGACACTGTAACAGTCTGAACTGTTAATGTTTGCAACATGGAAAAAAAGTTTCAGTGAAAGAGGTTTTGAGCTCTAGAGGTTGAGAATTAATGGAGAGTAAGACTGAGTCATAAGTTACTAAAAGACTCAGTCTTTGAAATATCCTTCTGTGACATTCCACCACAGCAAAATAAGAAGCTGTCAAACACACCTGCGAGGTGCTCAGCACACGAACACCACTACCACTTGATCCTAAAGATGCTCCCTGATGGAGAAGCCCAGGAGATAGAGCACTACAGAAATGGCACATACGATACCACTCTACCCCAATGGCAGAGGAGGGGATTTCAAGCAGCAGATAATATAATCCCTCTCCCAAGTGACTTTGGAAGGCACACAACAACGCCCATATTTATTCAAAGTGGCTAGGGAAGTGGTATGTTTGGGAAGGAAGATTCCAAATTTAGCTCATATCGACCCAATATTTTAACATTAACTCAAGTCACCCAAAATAAATTCGCTCCAGCATCCAGTACACATTACTGGAGCAGAGGTAGGAAGAAGTGTGCTTGGTAGTTCTGACTTTGATGATGGAAGTCAGAATTAGAAACTCAACAGGTTGGAAAGATGAGATACCCCAATGAGAAGAGTCTATGATTAGTAAAAACAGATGAATTTTTGACTAATTATTTTTTATTTTTAACTGATACATAAGACTATAAAATTGTACATATTAATGGACTAGCATGTGATGTTTCAGTATCTGTATATTCATGTGATGTTTAAATCAGGCAAACCATATCTATCTCCATAAACAGTTAATGTTTCCTTAAAACATTCAAAATTCTTTCTTCCAGCTTCTTGAGATATACATAACACGGACGCTATCTGTAGTCACCAGACTATGCCATACCAGGCCAGAACTCCAGATGTATTTCAGTTCAAGGATGCACTAATACAATATGTGTCCTGTAAAAGTTATACTCTATGGTGTAGTAAGAAGTTTGGAATCTAGAAGAATTTTGACTCACCCTCTTCCTAGCTGGGAAATCTTGGACAAGTGACCCAACCTTTGGAAGCCCCAGATTTTCATATAAAGAATGAGATATAATAGTGCCTACTTCCTAAGATCACTGCAAAGATAAGGTCTCTATAGCATTTGACTTGTTGCCTCTTATATAGGTGCTGCTCAAGGTTAGCTGTTGATAGTAGTATTAGTAGTGTGCACAAAGCATTTAACATAATACTTGGTATACTGATAGCCATTAGTAGTAGTATTACTATTACTCCACAATGCAATTATTGTTATTAGTTTCAACTGAGTACAAGTTTCAGTCACCATAGTTACATGGCTCTACAAATAACTATTGAAATCTTTGGTCACATTAATAAAAACAGAACTCCCAGAAAAGTAGTAGGTAAAGAACCTGCTACATTCTGAACCAATTATGCAATATTGGCACTAGATAATATGCTGAACTGTCTTGTTCTGTCCAATTTAAGATTGTTTTTCAAGAGATCCTGTCTTAGTTACTTTTCTCACCACTGAGACAAAATACCCAACACCCAAAACTAAAGGAGGAAAGATTTGTTTTGGCTCGCAGTTTCTAGAGGTTTCAGTCCATAATCGGCTGGCTCCAGGGCAGGGCAGCAGGCAGAGGACATGGCCGGAGAAACCATTCATGGCAAGCAGAAGGCAGCAAAGCAGTGAAATAGCAAGCAACAAGTGAAGGCAGCAGCCCTCCTTCTGTGTTTCCGACATTCCCCGGGAACTCAGCACCCGGGTGGGCCTTCCCATAATCCACACCCAGAACTATGCCAAACCTGTCAGAGGATTGATTTAGTCATCACACACCCTTAATCCCAGCATCACACACCCTAGATCCAGCCACCTCTGAAAAGTCCCACCTATGACCACATGAGGCTTTAGGGGGACACCTAGACACAATCCGTAACAGATGCTAACAATGATACATTCTGATTACATGCTAAATAAGAATTTAGCATGTTTGACCCCAGCGACCACCCACTGCAGGTGGGATGCTTATCCCTACTTTATAAACGAGGATGCTGAGATTTACAAAGACCAAACTACTTTCTAAGGCTCACATGTCTTGAAGGAGCAGAGCTCAGAATTCAAGGCCAGTTCCCTTTACTTCCTATACGTGAGCACTTCTGGACACACAACACAGCCTTTCAAGCTTCCATCCACAAGGTCGGCGGGGATACACATTCCATTAAAACAATGCATTTACCTGTCTTACATGTCATCTCAGGTGATTCAAAAGGCATCAGTCACTGTAACAGAAAAATGTCTCACTGTGTTTGTACTGCCTAAGGAAACAAAAAGCAGGTTAGTTAGAAATGGTGATAGCACCTGTCATTGGCAGAAGTTGCTGGCAAGAACTGACTCCACTGCCTGGTTTTGTTTCCTTGAATGTTATTTCTCCCATTCAAATTTTACGTGTAGAGAAACTTTTGAAAGTGGGAGTTAATTTTATCAGCCAGTATAGAAACACTTCTTTCACTTGCACATGTAAAAATTTTTGATATTGTTTAAAAGTTATGTTTCTCCACATTCCCACCTGTGTAGAATGAAAATATAATCTCTAGCCCAGTATCCTTTTCAACATAGTCTTGTTCTCACAACACCATCACTGGAGTTGTCTGTGAAGTTCACCAGAAGAGGATCGTACCCATAAAATGTGTGCTTAAATAATCAAGAATGGCCTAGCATGGGGTCACATGTCTGTAATCCCAGTACTTGGGAGGCTGAGGCAGGAGGATCACTAATTGCTTGAGGCCAGCCCAGGCTACGTAATGAGTTCAAGGCCAGCCTGAACTCCATAGTGAGACCCTGTCTCAAAGAAACAAACAAAAATCGACCCCCCCAATCAAGAATGCATTATATTTAGTGTGTGGTACAGGGTTTATATTTTCTTCCAGGGGTCCTTGTCACTCCCTTGGAAGACACAGTACCCGAGACGTGGTGACACTACACGCAGTTCTGGGCTAATGTTCATCGTCAGCATCATCAGCATCTCAGTTTCATTTCTTCCAGCCTATGCCGGCTCTAATTTGTTTTATGGAGTACAAACCAGGGGGCTCATTGCATAAAATATTCAGTGCAATCATATATGTTAGCTTCAGGCTGCTAGCTGCAGCGGTGTAAGTTTTAAATTCAGAAGTTCTCCAAGGAGGCCCGATTAACCTGACAAATCAACGGAGTCACATATTTCGCTCTACATTCTTTGGCACAACTTGCTTCCTTTGGTACAAAGGGAAACACGCAGACAGTCAAGACTGTCTGCTGGGAACCCTGAACACTGGCCTGAGATCACGGGTCGGGCGGTTTGTACTTCAGCAATAAAAGCACTTGACCTGTTTCTCAGACAATGACGAGCCCTCATCCTGTGCAGTGCCGCGGGCAGCCTTCCATAGGGTGATCAAGAAGAGGGAAGAACGGCGTCTGTTTTCAAGTTTTCTCAGCTAGAAAGCTTCGTCGCCTTGTAGCCTTCCCGGTCAAAATCAAAGAGCAAATCTTGCCTTCCCCAAGTCAGGGGGCCAGACAGGCTGCGTGTTCGATAGGTCTTGCCGCTTCTGCGGGTTCACTTGATAACCTGCGCTCTGCGCGAGGTGATCTAAGGCAGCCCACGGAACGGCAAGGCGGGTGAGTGAATGGGCAGGCTTGCTCGAGCTGTCTGGTTCACGAATTCTTTCTCAGTCACAACTAGAAGGCTTCTGTGGCACTGTTAGCTTCCAGCCTAAAATAATACACCAGCAACCTCTGACTGCTAAGAACGGATCTAAAGCATTTACTGCACTTACCAGTATAGCCACTCAGTAATTAAGGCTTCCTGCAGGGAGCAACAGAGCCCAAGGAGGAAAAAGACTCACTCGGGGGTGTGTGCCTTTTTATATGACTTTGGCTTGCAGCATAAGCAATTTACAGACCTGGAGCTGAATATTCTAGAATGGCTTCTGAAATTAGTTTTGGAAAAGAAGAAAGCTAGAAGGATAAGAGGAAGGACTCATAGGATTACAAAGGTTTTGCCCTGCACCAAAGAGCTTTGTCATCATCTGAGTTACATCTTGTCATACTCTGTGTCTACCCCTGAGGTTCTCTGTAGATGCACAATTCTTTTCTCTGCTTCTCTCCTGCCCAATTTCCCTCGAGGCCATTTAGTGGGTTTATTACCCTTGCATGTACCTGGATATGATCATTTACACATTAAAAAAAATGAAGAGATCCTTGCTACTTCTTATATTTGATGCGAAATATAAATTTTGGTCCTAGAGTGGGAATATTGGCTTGGGATTGGAGCCTATGGACCCTCAAATCCTATTCTTCAAATTATAGAGACCAAGTATAACTTCTTGAAAGGTCCACAGTATATTGTTGGTAAAACATACATATTTGCATGCTTTGTTGTGTAATTGTTTTTGTTTTCTTTTGGTTTGGTTTTTTTTTTTTTTGTTTTTTGGGTTTTTTTGTTTTTGTTTTTGTTTTTGTTTTTTTGGTGCCAGGGATCGAACTCAGGGCCTTGAGCTTGCTAGGCAAGCACTCTAACCACTGGTCTAAATCCCCAGCTGAAGGTTTTTTTTGGGGGGGGGATTGTATTTTTTTATTCCTAGCAATCTGGCAGATAAAAGATTTTATATCATTACAGACTTGTTAAAATGGAATCATTTATGCCAGCATTTTCTGCTCAATGTCAAAAACTCTTTACCCACAATCATCTACTGATCATCTCAGGTCCTTAATACTACAAAAATTCAGTTATGGGAGATATTTCTTTGTCAACTGTATTTGACTGAGTTTAATAATTTTAATCATCCTCTACTTACCAGTTTAAAAAGTCAATTAATTAATCATGTTCTTTTGGGGGAAGCCAGATAATTCTGTCTTCGGTCAGTTAACTTTTTTCCCTTTTTCCTCAGGGCTTTTGCAAGGCACATGTTAGAGAGAAAAATCGGGGTGGTGGTCGTTGGGTTTCCCGCCACTACACTTGCAGAAGCTCGGGCCCGGTTCTGTTTATCAGCACTACACACTCGGCAGATGTTAGACACAGTGAGTATCCCACAGCCAGCAGAATCTCTTGCATTGGTGCCTTGGACTCTGAGCAAGAGCCTTCACAGAGCTAGCGTGGGGGTTCTCTGGGGTTCTCAGGTGGTTAAAGAAAACAACCCTGACGACAAGTAAAACTCTCTGCTAAAACCAAGGTAATGTCAGCAACATCCAACAATGTCATCCACTCAGCGGACAGAGGAAAATATCCGTTTAGTGGAGACTTCGAGTCTGGTCAGTATTTTGGTTTCACAGAAGACTGACTGAGTAGCCAAATGTTGTGCTGTTTACTAGTTCTGAAATGCAAAAGCTGATCGTACAGGTTACTCTAGCATCGACTGCCTGTGTCTTGATATTACTCACAGCCATGAACTCTTTCATAATAAAATAAGACCCAACAGCAATCTGCTGAAAATCAACAAGATCAGGCCTGTAACATACAGTTACTGTATTTAGGGAACTGAAGGACTCCTAAGCCAAAGGTGGAGGACATAATTGTCCAGAAATAAGTGAGAGTGAGCAGGCCGTGGTCAGACTCCCCAAGAGACCCAGCAGCCACAGGTGGGAGCACCATGGACTTAGGTGGAGCTAGAACCGCCAGGAAAGATGTGAACTGGTGTAATGTTACACACAGTGAAGAGGAGAGAGTTTCAAGGAGGAGAAATAAAATGTCCCCCAAAATTAAAAAGGGTAGGAGAGAGCTAAGAAGAAACTATTGGGTTGGCAAAGGACTCAGTGCTTTTCAGAGTGGACAGCTTTAGAGTAATGCAGGGAACAGAAGTAATAATACAAAGAATAAAAGGAGGAAAAGTATATCTGGAGCTAGAATTACAGACGGAAGGAGAGAGAAGAGGGAAAGAGAGAGAGAGAGGAGAAAGGAAGGGAAGGGGAGGAGAGAGCAGAGGAGAGGAGGGGAGGGGAAGAAAGGGGAAGAGAGAGAAGAGAGAAAGAGAGAGGAGAAAGGAAGGGAAGGGGAGGAGAGAGCAGAGGAGAGGAGGGGAGGGGAAGGAAGGGGAAGAGAGAGGAGAAGAGAGAGGAGAGAGTGCCCATCTCTTCTTTACCTATAAAGCTTCAGGACCAGCTGATAGTCCAGAGTTGGTCCCAGTAAAAATATGTTGAGTGACACATTAACGACCCGGCCACCTGGGGACCTTGAGATGATAGTGAACTCTGCTGTTGTCCTTTATACTTTCTATATTTTCTAGATTCTCTAAAGTGAGTCTACATTTCCAGTACATTAATGTTCATAGATGGTTTCTTTTAAATAGAGTGAACTGGTGATAAGAAAGAGTAGGCAAGTCTTCCAAGAAGTTTATCTGTAAAGTCAAGAAAAGTAGGTTTAGAAAAGTCTTTGAAAATGGGGAAAGACTCGCCGGTGCTTGCACAGCACAGGAAGAGCACGTGAAGAGGGTCCCTGCGGCGTGGGAGGGAAGAGGACATGCCGGGCCGGGCTTCAGGAGCTGACAGCGGCTGTGGGACAGCGGAGAAGCGGGTGTGGCGCTCATGCTTTAGAGAGACCCGGGTCCTCGAGCATGCGCAGTTCTGTGGATTTCAGACATTCTCAAGTTCTTAATTGCTACGGAAAGCTTGACACGCAAGAATACAGAATTCATCTAGGCAGATGCTTCTCAACTCTTGCAATCGTGCATCCATCTTGATTTTTTTTTTAACTGAGCAGTTTCTCAATTGAGAAAGTGAAATTTGAGCCTGTTGAACAGACAAGTCTTTAAGGTAGCAACTAAATAGAAACACTGACAGAATATAAGCAATATTAGATGAGCGCAGTGGAAGACTTCGTTCGGAGCAGCGGTAAGAGACAAGGCCAGTTTACCATCTGCCTTTACCGACTGAAGGCTGCTGCTCCACCAGTGACAGCTCCAGCTTCCCCCTTGTCCTCCCACTTCCCGGGCAGAAGTTGTGTACAGAGCCAGCCTGTGAACCATTGCCACCTTTGGGCAGCATCCAACCGGAACTGCTCTCTGCTTCCTTGAAACCTCCAGACAGCCAAGTGCAATGAGAATCCCCTCCCAAGTCCCCGTCACTACTCTGCCCGAGGCTCTAGAGTCTGCCCTTCCGTGCTGTAGCCAGCTAAAGAAGCTTAACTTTGGGCACAGCTGTCCTCTGAGCGGTCTTGCATCACGGGACTTTACAGAAATGATTTATAAATGGCATGTGCACCATTTATGTACATTACATAACCGTCTTAAAAATAAAAGTTAAGGTGACAATGACTATGGTATGGGGGGGCATGACTCTAACCCCAGCATTCTGGGAGGCTGAGGCAGAAAGATGGCAAGTTCAAGTCCAGCCTTGGTATCTTGGCAACCTGGCAAAACCCTGTCTCCAAATTTAAAAGCATGAAAAGGGCTGGAGGTGTAGCTTGGTTCAATCCTCAATACTGAAAAAAATGAGTAGAAATCCTAACGTTCTCCCCCAGGTCTTCATGTATATCCCCCAAGTGCCCAGGTACTCCTTTTTTGGGAACCACTGAGATGTTCCATTCCCCACTTTCAGCAAAGATCAGTAGAAACTACCCCAAATAGATAGCATTTAACACACAACTTGTGCTACTTTTCCTTAGTACACAGATTTGATGTAGGAAATTTAAAAAACAAAGAGGAATATTTTCAATGCCATAATCCTACCATGAAGAAACAAATTATTCTTAGCATATTTGTGGATATTTTAATTAATATCATGTCGAAAGACTTTCTAACAAAGAAAGTCTCTCAGCCTCATTAACGACTCATTTTAATATTATCAACCCTCGCTCTACCTTCTTCAGAGCATTAGATTGTAATACTCTCTTTCTCCTTACCTGACAGGTAAGAAAAGCAGGCTGAAAGATTAAGAAGATATATCCAATAGCACAGGATTCATATCCATACCAGTGGATGTACTAGAAGTAAAAATTACACTTTTTGTGGGGAGGATTCTAGCCATTGAACTCAGGGCCTTGCACTTGTTAGGCAAGCACTCTACCACCGAGCTAAATCACCAACCCCCAAAATTACACTTTTTAAATTTTCTGAGTCTCTGTTGTTTCATTTGCAAAATTGAGGCTACATTTAGCACTTAAAGTAAGAGAATTGAAATAGGTGCCATCTTGGTCCATTGTGAGTTTAAGTTTTAATAGTACATGGAAAGTAGGGATGCTTATTTTAAAATGAGGGAGGATAAAGCATGGGAGGGTTGGGAAGGATGCTAATTAGCTCCACGATGTTCCGTCTTGTTTTGGCCAGGCTGGTGTACTATGTCATGAAGATATATCCTCAAATATATTCTGCAACCTTATCATTTTCTTCCTCAAGGTTATATATAAGTCACTAAATTTTAAAATAAACTTTTAAAGGGTTCAGATAGGTCAGATGCCTTTATTCCCCTCCTCAAATTCCCAAAATAAAATAAACATTCATAATGTGGAGTTAGACCATTAAATAAAATGAATCAGCATCTAACATTCCTCTAGGGCTTATAAACCACAATCTACCAACATGGATAGTGCTCCTTTTCTTTAAAATCAAAGAAGCTGGCAAAATAAGACTGTGGGTCCTTGTGAGGCTCTCTATGTACCTGGGCTTTGCAGAACAGAGCCACTTAGGGGTTTAAAGATAACTGATGGAAAGCAATCTCCTTGCAGGTTTTGGAAGCCATTAATGAATTGGGTGATCTCCTGGCCCTGAAATATTCCCGGCAAAGGAAGTCACAACACTCTGCACTCTGTGATGAAACCAGCTTTGAACTTGATGAGTAAGTTTCCTGATCCTGAATGAAACATGAAGACTTTGTCAGAGAGACCTCTCTCCTCACCTCAGAAGGAATATACATGGAATTCTTCCCCTGTTTAGGGACAGTTGTTTCCCAGGCCAGCTTAATTGAACTGAGGGAGACATTGTGTCTCTAATGTCTCCAACTTGCAACTTCAGAAACATAATTATGGTTCTAGGTTTAATTTCCTCCCTCCCAAGTATCTGCTAGAAACATACACACACACACACACACACACACACACACACACACTTCTTAGAATGTTTTTGATGGCAAAGAGCCTGTTTTAGCTGCTACTGTACAGCCTTATTGATCCAGACTCTTTTGGGGGTTCTAACCAAATATGAGGATTTTGACTGTTACAGTAACCGCACTATATGTTTACTTATTTGATTGGCAGACATGGATGAGGGCAGTGGAGAGTAGCCGACTTCTTTGTCCCACTTACAAAAGTACCAGCTACATTTCATCTGCGTCACAGCAACTTCCAGGCAGGAGGGTAAAGAAATGTTGCTTCTACCATTTGCCACATTTGGACTTGTTCCAAGGACAAGTGTCAAAAGACACAGTTAATGTTTCCAGGGTGAAAGCAGAACTGGCCAGCAGTGAGTAGAGAAGGAAATTTTCCTTTTCCTCTTGCTGATCTCCTACAGTTTTACAGCTGAGCCTCTGAAATTTGGAAAATCCAAGATGACTCTTCTTTCATAAAGGAGCAAAAAGCAAGCACAAGCCAATTTCAGGTTAGCCTAAAACTGTAAAAGTATAACTTGAACGCTGTTGGTGCCATGCAGGGTGAATGTTTAGTGTGCGTGGCTTCCATGACCTTAAGGAATGAGTTGCCATTTGCCTACCGAATTCTATGTAGATGATGAGACTCAATTTCCTTTAGAACTGACTCCCAAGGTACACTTGAAGAATGGTTGAATCAAGAAGGACATTTATAAACAATTCTCTCTGTCTCTTTCAAGGCTGCCGTCCCCATTCAGGCACATTAAATAATACTGTCACTTTGACATATATTCTCAGATTTGTGCAAAACAGGCTCCCATACTTTAGGGCAACTCACTAATTTATTTGCTCTCCCCACCCCCCACACACACACACCATGAACACAAACCTCTGAAAAATTAGTCCTCTGCTAATTGGATCTATTTGGTATGGAAAAAGCCAGTGGAGACCCTTATCTTTAACAAGCTCCCAGATGGTGCCCAGATTTGGAAACTCTAAAGAGCAGTGGCGACCTTTCAGCCAAGCTTCTGTAACAGTTCGAATGAGTTACAGAACATTCCACTCCATCAAATGACACTGTAAACAAATCACTTCAAGAGAGGTCTGGCTCCATGTGACACAGATGGGCCCAAGCTTTCATGCTGTGCACTGAGATAGAAACTCAACCTGCACGCCAGTGTCCACGGAGCAACAGGACTGGTGCTCAGAGTCCAGTCCAAGCAAAAAGGGGATCAGCATGGAAAGCTTTTCATAAATTACAACCCTCTGTGGGTACCATCCGTTTAAGAAGGGAATCCCAGTGATAAAGTTCCTTGTGAATGGTTAAAAACTAAAGGAATACAGTTAGCAAAGGAGGGAAAGAAATGGGTTCTGAAATTGCAGTTGACCCCTTCAGTCTTGACTTTGGTAACAAGATACCAACTCTCCTCAACTCGTGCAGCCTTGCGGATGCGAAGGAAGCACATGCCACATAAATGTGCACAGAACGGAAGCATGTAGGTCATTCCTCTTTAACATATGTACTAAAATGAAATTTTTACAGGCTAATTGTTGAAAATGTATTAATATCTGTCCTGTAGCAGAAACAGAAGGTAAAGAGGGCAGCGAGACATGTGAGCCTTCCCCAAGGTACAGCAAGCAACAAACATCTCCCATCTTCACACACACACACACACACACACACACACACACACACGCACTCACCTACACTTTCAGTTTTAAGCCACTAGATGGGCAAGTGTCTTCCTGAGTAGGAATGTCTACCCTTCTCCTTTCATGCAGGAACTTGAATCTAATTCATCATAGGGAACAAATTACTTACCCACCTGCCATGTAGGGCAAGGAGGAGGTTAGTCTTTTTCCAGCAAGATCCAAGATCCCTGGGGAAGTATTTCCAATCCCTGTGTACAAGGGAAGAGACCTATTTCTGTCAGAGTCTGCAGCGGAGATACCTCTCTGCACGAGATCAGTTGTGTTCCAAGCGAACTGCCTCCCAAGGACATTGAGAGAGACCCTGGCTCCACAGAGCTTGCATCAGAAGAGTGTATGTCATATAGAATGAGACTTGTAAGAGGGTAATTGTGACAAATGAGAGCTTTGTATTTTTACAAATAAAAATCCTCTACTGCTACGTTTTTAAAACCATGATTTCAGTTCAGTAGGGATAGAGTCTTAACATCAGAACTTAGTCTGTTGGTAAAGAGAATTTTTCTAACAAAAGTATAATGTTATGTATCCCTAACCCTCCTATTTCTATACACACGTGTAAACACACACACACTATTCCTTACAGAGGAAGTATCTAAAGATTGGAGATAAGAATCTGATTGGATGAGAGAGAGATGGAAGACAGTACTCTAGAAAGCAATATTTGGGGAAGAAAAAGATAAAGGTTCCGATTGGCATTTTAAAGGAAGATACATTTGCATAAGAGGAACATGGCATAGATTCATTCCTAACCTTCATTTGGAAAGAAGGTGTCCCGATGTCTAGCTGCATTGCTTTTTAACATGTTTTGGTTTGATTGAGACTACAAGCTTCAAAATTTACTAGGAACCTTGTTAACATGCAGATTTTTGAGCCCCATACCACACCTCCATTCAATCAAACCGTGGTGGTGCCCAGCAAACTACAAGTTAACAAGCTTTCCCAGGTGATGCTAATGCATGCCAGAATTCAAGAATTGTTATCAAGCTCTTGGTAGATCCATCGGCTCTCATAACATAGCAGGAACTTGCCTTTGATTTTCTGCTGACATTTAAGGGTGCTAATACTGGTAAAGTGAGGTGAATTTATTCCATGGCCACCATTTTCTCCACAATGGGATATTTCCTTCCCATTTTCCTCAACTCCTCTCTGCAAGAATGGGCCGACCCTATATTGAAGCATAATCTGCCATACACTTGAGCAAAGTTGCTTCTCCAGTTCTCTTCAGCACCATTCCTTATGACATGCCTCTTTCGCTTCGTATCACCTTGTGCCTTTGAATAGGATGTCTTTCTTCTCTTTTCTCTTCCTGCTTTTAGAAAAAAACTTCAACCTCTGATTATTTATTTATTCTAGCAATAGCTTCTCACTAGGTGAAATTTGTTAACAGTTCTTCAAACATGCAATGCTGCTGTGTATTTTTCTTCAGAGACAGCAACTATATATAAATGGCTAACTCTGGTTTAAAAATCTAAGTTCTGGGGGCTGGGGATTTATCTCAGTGGTTAGAGTGCTTACCTAGCAAGTGCAAGGCCTTGAGTTCAATCCCCAGCATCAAAAAATAAAATAAAATAAAATAAAATCTAAGTTCTGATGATGAAACCTAGATTCAAATATATACTGTGATTTATAGCAATAATTTTAATAAAAACAATGATAATATCATCTCATGAATTCTTTGCACGTTTTCCTTTTTTGAAACTGTAAGAAAAACATACTTGAAGTCTATTCTCTCAGAATGCTCTACCCAGCATTGTAGTGTTTAAGAAACTAAGAGATTGTACTGTATCTTAATGTTTCTAGGCAATTACTATGGAGCATAATCTTATGGCGTTGTGATGTACAGTATGTGGTGTGTGAGTATGTGTGGGGAATGTGTACGCTTCATTGAAATGTTTGAGATGCCAATTTCACTCTATTCTGCCTGAGAAATATTCATTTCTCTGCTTCATTGAAATGTTTGAGATGCCAATTTCACTCTATTCTGCCTGAGAAATATTCATTTCTCTAAGAAACAAATCACTGAAACTAACAGTATAAAAAATAATCTGGGGTGTTGGTTTGATATACGTGAGAATACCTTAAAAAAAAAAGAAGAAGACTGAGGTGAAGATTTGCATTTAGGAATTTCACTGGAAAAAGTTTATAGGGGTGGCTGAGGCCGGCTTACACTTTAATGAGAACCAGTTATGTACATCTCTTTCCACCTCATTCAGTGATATCATATTGGTGCTTTAAAACTAGCCACGGTGGGAGCATTTACACCATGGAAATTGGCAAGCTCTAGAAATCAGGGATCTGGAGATACAGTTGTTAAACATTTACCAGCATACCACTGAGGCCACACATGGTGGCACAACACCTAGGTTATAGTAAGGGAACAGGACCAGGCTCACCAGTTCCCTGGGGAATTGTGCAATCATGTTGGTCCTTTAAAGGAAAGGAAGCCAGACCATCAGCAAACAGACACTGGATGCAAGTTCCCTGGTAGAGGGGCAGGTCAGGGCATCGCTCCAGGCAAGACAGCTCTGTCCAGCTGTAGATAATGCCTGACGAGGGACTCAGCTGTCATCAGTTACTTAAGAATTTATTTCTAAAACATCCACTTAAAAAATTTATAGTGGGAAATTTTAAATATGCAGTAAAGAAGAATAGTATAATGAACTCACATGTACTTATCAGCCAGCTTCAAACATTATCAATTCATGGCCAGGCTTTTCACTGATTACCTCATCCACCTCCCTCTCTCTCCCACCAGACTACATTAAAGTGAACCCCAGAAATAACCTCATGGTGTGGGGGGTTCTGGGGATCAAACTCAGGGCTTTGTGCTTGCTAGGCAAGGGCTCTACCACTTGAGCTAAATCCCCAAACCAATAACCTCATTTTATGAGTAAATATTTCACCAAGTTCTAAAAGGTAGGGATGTCTTAATTTGTTCCTCCTTGCCCCCTCTTTTAAAAATGTCTTCAGAAAGCCACCAAAATGAATCAAACATAAACCTTTTTCCCTAAACCTTTTTCTCTATGTTGCAGCCTGTATGTGAGTTCTCTGGATCAAAACTAGGATTTATTTCTAAAGTAAGTATGTGGTGTGTTGAAAGATAGGAATGCAATCATCTTTAGACACAAACCATGTGCCAAACACTACACTAAAAACTCCAACGTACCCTATCTTCCTGATACGATTATAGACTAATAATGGATTTCTTGGAAGGCAAGAGTATTCAAGCTGTAATGGGATTAGCAAAGTAGAAAGAGGACTTCTAACACTCTGATGGTACATTGTTCTTTCCTGGATATTTGTCCTCTTCCTTATCAAATCAAAACTTTTCTTAAAAGGTTATTTCAGCTAAACTTTATATACCAGCAGGAGTAATTCAGTCAAGAACAAGAGAATGAGTCAAACCAGTTTCCATGTTTGGAAAAGATTGCTGCCTATACCAGTTAGGGTTTAAAGTAGGACTTGTTATTCTAATTCATCCAAAGAGAGGCTGAAATGTGACCTTTGCATATGAACTACTCTGACAACTTATCAGAGACCGCAGACACAGATCAATAAAATATCCAAAATATCCAACAACAGAAGGTTGGAATAGAAGCAAGAAGCAAAAGAGGGATTTTTTTTTTTTCCTGCAGCATGAAACAGTGCTCCCTTTTATTCAGGCCAGATGCTAATTTTTATATCAAAAATATTGATTGAAGGGACTAGTGATTTTGGCTCTCACTCAAGTTTATTCAGGATCTTTCTTAATTAGGTTTGGGTCGGCCGCAGTGCCCATGGCCAAGGGTAGGTCTGGCTCTAATCACCACATTATGCTCTCTACTTCATCACGGGCCAAGGACTAAGGCAAGGAAATTGCAGCTTCTTTGTTTCTCCAGCCCGTGAGTTTGTTTTTTTCCAGATTTGAAGCATGCATGGAGCAAATGTGTAAGGAAGACCAAAAGAAATGTAATGGCTTCGCTGTGATGAGATCAATCTACCCCACGACTTGACTGTGATCCCCAGCATGAATAAAGCTCTGTGTGTGAAAAATGAATGGGTAGCAATGTGAGGTCACGGAAAAAGATCTTGGCATCCTTTAAATGAAAACTTTTCCACAGACTGATGCAGTCAGTCAGTCTATGAGATTTTTTTAAAAGGGTAAACTAATATCTTTTGCAACAATACATGATTTTCCCGTAGCGTGTTTATTTTGTAAATAATTGCAGTTGTCATGCAGCTATTTTTATAGCGTCCACACCGATTTCATATAATTTATATAAGTCCTTTAAAAACTTCACACACACAAAACTTCAATAAATCATAGTCACAAATTAGACACCTATAACAAAATGGATTTTCCACTATATGTTAAATAGTAGGTTGTTAAATATATATATATATATATATATATATATATATATATATATATATATGATTCACTTCCCCTAAAACATTTCCAACAAATAGCTATGAAGAGTTTTTTAAGTCTACAAAATTTCTCAATTAAAACTTCAAAGTATGATTTGTAAGAGATTTTATTAACAAGACAACTCTAAATGGAGGCCAGTTAAAAGCTAAAGATTTCCTATATAGATGATCCTATACTTCCTATATGTAATCAATGTTATAGAAGATTATACATAAAAATAAAATGTTTTATTTAAGTGGGACCATATCTAACAAGATGAGAACTCCTTTGAAAATTACACTGATTTTTATTATACATTTATTATTCATAAAACCCCTTAGAAAAATATGACACTCATCATAGCCCTTCATTGTGAATTAGGATAGAAGACCATGGATCATCAGATATGTATGGAAAGGAGAAATACCAAAATGAGTAGCCAAGATGAAAAAGAAAAAGAAAGAAAAGAAAATTTTCACTGGAAGAAGCAGATAATTCATGGAAAAGAGAACTTCTGAAATGGTCTAATTATGAAGCTTGTGGTAGGTCAGTCTGGTTGTATTATGTGAAGATACCATATCCACCAAACAAGAACAGGCTGATACAAAAAGACACCTGGAGTTCACAAAAAAATTAAAAATATACATTAAGATGTTCGGTGAAAATCAATTAATAGAAATCAAATAAGAAATATATTTTTCAATCTCAACTATAAAGCAAAGGATAAAAATTTAAAAAACAAGAGGGAAAATTTAAAAGATACAGATGATCCATACAGGAAGACCTATATTCAGCTAATAAAAAGTTGATGAAAATGGGAAATTTTAAGACAGAAGAAAAATCAAGGAAATAATAAAAGAACCATTTCCCTGGGGCTGAAACAAAACAAAATATGAAGATGGGCTGTTAAGCGCTAAGATGATGAATAAAAAAAGATTTTCCCCTACATACATCTTAAAGAAATTTTACTTCACCAAGGATGAAGAGAAGAATCTAAGTTTCTAGCTTAAAAAAAATCTTGCTCTAAAAGGCAAAAGTAACTAATTTTAAGTGTAGAATATTATAAATAACATATTCTCCAGAAATTCCTTGTGCATTAATATTGGCTAGTGCTCACTTGGGCAGCACATATACTAAAATTGGAACAATGCAGAGAAGATCAGCATGGCCCCTGCACAAGGATAACATGGGATAGAATGCCTGTTTCCTGCCTGTACTGCTAAGTATGATCATTTTTGTAATCTTTAGTAGTCTTATGGAGAAAACCAAGTTCTCTTTAATGTCAGATGGCCATTTACTAGGAACAGAATTTTTCATATGTATATTGGCTGCTTGTCTTTGTGTTCTGTACATTTCTGATTTGTAACTGCTGCCGCTTTTTCTATTTCAAATGTTTCATTAGCAATGATGCCTGATGCTGGAAAACAATAAAGCAATACCTGGGAATCCAAAGGAAAAACAGTTTCAATCTAAAATTCTATATCCAGAAAAATACATCTAATCCAGAAAAGCATCACAAGGCCCTGAGTTCGATCCGGAGTACAAAAAAAATTAAAAAAATAAAAATCAAGAAAAGCAAGAGAAGAATTTTTTACAGAAATACACAGAAATTTTATATCCTCAGCACCCTTTCTTTAAATAATTTCTTTTTTTGTGTGTGCCAGGGATCAAACTCAACTTTAAATAATTTCTTGATAAATATTCTAATAATTGCTTCCAAAACACAGAAGACATAGTATTCAGGAAAGAGTGGAATTCATCTAGGAATACAATGAAAAGAAGTCCCAGAACGATCAGTTATAATTAAAATGGATTAAACCGTTGTGATAAAACATGATGGGTTAGTTTTTGCTCCAAATCTAAATTGGTAACCCTGATTGGCAAGCAAAGCCCTCCACATGGTGTCTCAAGGATCCAGAGCGGGCGCACACTGTGTCCCCATCACTCCCCAGGACTTTGTCATTGCTGGATTGTTGAGGTCTAGGATTCAGCCCGCAGAAAAGGAAAGTGAGCACAGAAGCCCACCTTCTCCTCCTTCTCCGATGATCGACTTAACTCTAACTCTTGGGACACTGTTGAAAGGCTGACCAGCCCTGATTCCATGACATAAGGAAGTTATCATTGCAGGTAAAGCTCCACTTCCATAGTTACTAGAGATTCACCGTTCCTGTCCCAACACTGCTCCAATCTCAACTTCATTCACTTATCCCAGCAAATGAAATTCTATAAGCTGCAGCATGGGAACCAGAGGCATAACCCACACCAGCTGGGTGAGCAGGCTGGACCAGTCGCCTCTCATCCTGTCTCTCCTTCCCACTGCTTATGGATGCCCTCACCTAGCTCCTCAGAAATAATGTGCTTATTTCTGTTCACTCTGTACATGGAAGCTGTCAGATGTGAGTGCTCTCTGCTGAGGCACCTTCGAAAGGGCTGAGCTGGGATGGAAGTTGGGGGTTGTGCCCATCTGCTGTCCCAGCCTCGAGAACCAGGGGCATAGTAAGTCTGGCCCATATGCTCCTCAGGATATGAAAAGAGAGGCGATAGGCTTCTCACCTCTGTGATCTTCACTCTGCCTCTCAAACTGTCACACCTCACTTCAAGACCCTCCTGGCTTTCATTAGTAGTGGGGAAAGTAAGCCAACTGGGAATTGGGGTGGGTTTGTTTGGGATTGGCTCTTTTAAAATTTCACTTTCACAGGGCAATAGCCTGGAATCAACGCTTCAGTGAAATGCTGGAAACCAGAAAATATGGTCTACTTTATGGCTTGTTTACCCATCTGCATCTTCCCTTGTGCACGTTCCTGGAATCCCTCCTCTCCTGGGTTATGACCTTTCAGTGTTTTGCAGCTTGTTCAAAGCTACTCTCTAGTGACAGTTTAAGGACGAGAAGAGGTAGCCACTAAAAATAACAGTGTGCACAGCAATTCATTCTGCCTCTGTCCCCAAGAACTGCCATCCCCCAGGCTCACCAGCCAGCCTCCAACGTGGATCTGTGGGAATGATGTGAAAATAGAGTTTATATATGACAGGTCCTCACACTGTAGAGGTAAGAATGCGGGGGCATGCTTTTAGAAAATTCTTGCTCATCATGATCCCATGGGCATGTTCAGATCTTTTGGATTTATACTTCCAAAGTTTATGATGAAACAGACGTCCTATTAAAGGGAAAAAACCTTGAGAAGGAAGCAAATTGAACATGCATTTAGTTTAAGAAGAAGTTAAAAAGATGTCTTCTGGTCATCATCATGCTTTCACATTATATTCATAAGGTGTTCCAAAGAGGACAAATGTTCTTTCAATATCATATGTCGTATATTACTTATCAGATTTTAATATGAGCTATATTAATAGTGTACATGTGTCTTAAATTTGCAATTCTACCTCTGAAAATTTACCATAAATAAATGCAGAACTTCAGTTTCTAGCAAAGTTATGGTTTAAATAATCAGAAAGCCTCTGCTTACAAAGAAGAAATACTAGCTAAATGGAAGAGTTTTTAAATATAGGTCTGGACCAACACAAAAGTTAGGGAAGTCTTCAGGCTGGAAAATGATGAAGAACCTAAAATCTTGAGCAGTAGTAGCTGAGCTGAAACTCTGCTCAAGGCCTCCTGGGAGTTTTCTGGCCTCACTAATTAGAGGTTTCAATGCCCACAGAGGGAACACAGATGAGGATGTAAGCTAGTGAGAAGTTAGACTAGAAAAAGACAATAATCAAGTTTTTCTGTCTAAATTCTAAATGGGGGCGGGGGGGAAATGATGTGTTGAGAATTCATGACCTGGCCTGACGGGCTTGTCATACATATACAAGCCAGAATTTTTATGTCGAAAATTAACATATCATATGTTCTTTCCTGATAGTACCTGTTGTGTGCCTGAGAGACGCACCAAAGAGATCTCTCCAAATGGGCCATATTCTTTTCCTGGGATCCACAGTGACAGCCCACAGAAAATGAAGTCACTGTCCAAAATTACAAAACTCATAGGGAAATAATCCACTATAGGCAAGAACAGTAGAAACATAGCAAAACAATGACAACAGACATTACAAAAACATCGTGTTTAATTAATTAAAGATATAAAGAATGAGTAGAAAATATATGAACAGGTGCAAATGGGTTTGGAAAATAAACTTTTAGCTCAAGGCCAGCCTAAACAATATAGCAAGAACCTGTCTCAAAAAAAAATCATTAAAATACAATTGAAAACAAAATCTCAATAGACGGGTGAAACAATAGCTTTAACACAGCTTAAGAGAAAAACAAATGAACTGTAAGAAAGAGAATCACTCAGAAGAAAGCTCAGAGACATAAAGGGATAGAAAATATGAAAGGAAATTTAAAAATGAATTAAAGATATCACAAAGATTTAGCAACAAGGATCGGAGTATTATTTGTAAAATAAATGTTGGAAATAACATAATGTCTATAAATAGATTTTAATTGTAATATGTGTTTTACTTAAGTCAGTTAAGGCTGTATAGTTACTTTTCCCTCGTTGCTGAGACAAAATACATGACACCCAAAGTTAGAGGAGGAAAGGTTTATTTAGCTCAGTTTATAGAAGTTTCAGTCTATAATTGCCTGGATCCAAGGCAAGCTGGCATGGAAGACAGGCAGAAGGCAGCAAGGCAAGCAAGGGACCTAAGTAGCTTCTTTCTGCCCCTTATATCTTATCTAGGCTGCCAGAATTAGGCCAGTGCTGAACCAATCAGTGGATTGATTTAGTAATCATACACCCTTAATCTCAGCATCACCCACTCTAGATTCAGCCATCTCTGAAAAACCCCACCTATGACCCCAAGAGGCTTTGGGGAGACATATAGACACCCCACTCTCAGTACCAATTTCTTGCATTAGTTACTTTTCTAGACTCAATGGTTTGCAAGAGAGCAGATTTAATACAGGACAAGTACAAGTTACAACATTCACACACACAAGCCAAATGCAGGAAGAGTGTAGAATGTCTATCTATGCACTGGAAACCTGAAAGATCGAATCAAGGGCTGGGAGCCCACGGCACTGTCCTATGTACATCTGTGTCTGCCCTAAAAGGCTGAAGAAATCTATACTGGAGGCAGGGTACAACACTCACAGTGGAGATGAAGATCAGAGCTCCCCGAAGCAAACAGTAGCCATCCCCGACGACGACAGCAAGGGGCCGAGCTCCTCTTGCAACGAGAATAGCCAAGTTCATTCAGGGAAACCAGCCACAACCGAGCTTCTCCTGGGAAACAGCCACCTCCTATCTTCTGCCCCGTGCTCCTTTATATTGTGTCGGCAATGTGGATCTTCTACACCCAGAACCACACCAACTCAGTTCAGCTGGGCGTGCCTGACCACAATAATAAGTCCACCACAAGGCAAATAATAACTAAAAAATGCATCTATTGATATTGAAAATATTAATATTTTACAAACCTGAGTAATTATTTAAATACTTAAAAGATGTATTTGCATAAACACATAGGAAAAGTTCTAAAAATGATACCCCATTTTCTCCACATAAGTGGGGTGTCTGTGTGCATGTCGGTGTATAATCTTCCACAATTAAAAAATAAAATTAATTTAATTTTGAGGGAAAATACCAGCATACTAGAACAATTCAGAACATTGCCCTCAGGTTAGCAATTCTTCATTGGTGTGTGTCTTCATTGAAGTCTCTACTGATTGGATGCTGAGCCCTGAAGATACTGGCTCAAGCTGCTTACAGGTCTTTGGCTTTGTATTCAGAGATAAAAAGAGCAGCAGTGTCCCCTGAGAGACACCCTGATCCATGCAGAGTGAACTGTAGCCCTCAGGTTAAAGGATCCATCACATGTGTCCAATCTCCTTCTAGGCAGATGGTGACTGAGCTGGGGCCCATCCTGTTTGGTGGGATGAATTTGTTGACTTTCCAGTACCACCCTTGACCAAGCTCTACGTGCCAGAGTGTGTACTCTGGGGATACCATTTGCCATTCTGTATTCAGCGTAGGGAGTCTGGCCTCTTTGTGGACATCACTCATTCAGGTTTGGACTCATTCTTATTCTCAATCCTGGTTCCCCAGGTTGACAGTCACTCATGAGTGCCCAAATACCAGCAAAAGCAAAAGCTAGGAGAAAAACAGTAATATCAAGGGTAGACTCTGCTGTGGACTGTGAATTTTGTGCTTCAGGCATCACAACATCACATTGCAATGGCAATTATGTATCACCAGACGTCAATATTATCATAAACATTATGCTATCAGCACAACAACAATTCCAGTGTAATGGAAAACCCCTATGTCACAGCCTAATGACACTTGTATTTAATTAAAGGCCTATAACCCGCTAAGCTCTGCCACAGGTACCTAACAGCACAGTCGCAGCACCAAGGGCAAGATGAGGGCTTCTTCATCATCCCCATTATGTCCACCAGCCCTTCCTCAGTCATGGTATTTTCTCAATCTTCTGCCAAGTACAACCCAGCCCCTCCTTTTCTTCTAGCTAGATTGCCGTCTCCTCTAAATTCTCCAGTGTGGAAATTCTAAAAGCAGCCACTGAACATTTGATTCTTACAGGAATACTTGAGTTGGTCTTGTTCCTCAAATGTTAAGGATGAAGAAATAGAGTAGGAGTGACGATTAATGGTGGAATACAATGGCACAACTCACCACACCACCAGATTCTGTGTGTCTCCTAAATCGCCTGCTCTCCTAAATTGCCTTTCTACCCAAACATTTACTGAGCAATTAATTTGTCAAGCTCTGAACTAGATAGTAGGAAAGAAAGATAAAAACCACTTTTGTTCCTACTTACAGAATGTTCAGGTCCTGCTAAATGAACCCAATGGCCTAGCTAATGTAACAAGTGCTTGTTGAACATGAACTGAGTTTCAAACAACATTTAATAAAAGAGTCATACTGTCCTCAGGCTAATTTTATTTTCTGCGTTCTGGTGTCTGATTAGGGCCCACACTGTGCCTGTATCCTCTCAGTCTACCCTGAAGGTTACATAGAAGGAGGCATAAAAGAAAAAAATGAACAGAAAACAATTACAATAGTACGTACATCCAATTTGTCAATAATCACTGTAAATCTAAATGGTCTAAAGACAGAGATCATTCAAGTGGATGAAAAAAATCCAAAAGTCGGTAAGTGTTAAGAGCCCAGATGTGGCCCCAAGGTGGTCTGAATCTATAACAGAAGCTCTTTCTACTTTACCAGAGCAGCTAGGCATTTGTCTTATTTTTAAAAAAGGACTCTGTCACTGATTTTTTTATGATATTCAAATATCTCCTGAGTCAAGCTACAATTATAAAAACATTTTTAAAAAACACAAAGTAAAAATCTGAAACAACCCTCAATGGTTAAGGTGATTGCTTATGCTGTTTAGGAATGCATTAGGCTGCAAGTTCAAAAATACTCAATGAACACGGCTTCAACAAATACAAGTTTCTATATTTTAACCTAAGAAAAGGGTCAGAGGCAGCCATTTCTGGTATAGACTCAGCTGCTTCAAGGTGCCACCAGGAGCCAGACTAGCTCTGTCTTTTCACTCCCACTTTCCTTGGTGTGTGTCCTCCTGTCTGTTGTCTCCTTACCATGAGGAGGCACCATAGTTCTGGGTTTCACATCATGACACCAGGCATGAAAAAGGAAGAAAGGGGCTTGCTAGTAGGATTTTCCCCATTTTATCAGTAAAACAAATGCTTTCCCTGTAATTCCCTCAGAGGATATCTGTTTCCATCTTACTGACCAAAACTATATCACATATTTACAGATAATATTTTGCTTCTTTAATCTATATAACTAATGCAGGTGAAAGAAAAAAAAATGTACATCAGTCACCTTACAGTGGTTACCACTGTAGAGTATATCCAAGTGGAAACAGAAAATTCAGTGGTTTAGCTATCATTGGTTTTGTTTTCTCTTCTTGTGATTTCCCCCCAAAAAAGTTTTCAATGCAAATTTTCTGTGCCAGTCAAACATTCACTTAACTTCACCTAACACTTTTGCCTTTCCATTCCTAGCATAGAGTTGGTCTCTGAATTCTATGGTGGACTATATTTATCCATAGATTATGATACACACTGAAAATGAAAAAAAGTAACTTAGGTGAATGTATTATGTAAATGATATATAAAATCCCTCCAGGTTTTATGCAGGAGATATTTAAGTGATTTCACTCTAGGATGACTTAAGGCATTTGGGGTAGAGTAATGGCGGCAAACCTACAGCACGCATGCCACAGCGGGCAGTATGTTATCACCGAAAGCTCTAAAAGGTTCGCCATCACTGGTGTGGGGTATCAAGCCAGGACCCAGAATACTCTCAGTTGCATAATCCAACCCCAGGTGGATTTCTTTAACAACGAAAGCCTTTCCTCAGCTTCAATGGAGGTTGATCCAGTGAGTCAACAGTGTCACCCAGGATCCTGTTTTATGTGGGATTTTTCTTTTTCCATTTGTCTCTTATGTCATGTATGGTATCAACTTCACCATAAGGCTGGATTACCTCATGGTCACAGGATGGCTGCCAGCAACTACAGAGGTAAATATTTTTTTTCATAGACATGTAACATTTTTAAAAAGAAAGCAATATCTTGCTCTTATCTCAGCCATTTGGTTTATTGCAGTCCTTCACTTTGCTCCAACAGGACCCATATTGCTCATGTGCTTGCCCTGAGACCAATCACTGTGGCACTAAGAACACAGTGACCTAATGGGTGACAGCCAAGCAAGGCCTACCTAAATGTAGGAATGGGATCAATCCCATGCACAGAGCAGGGTGCAAAGGAGAGTGGAGTGGACTGGGATGTTGAGGAAGGCAACCAATTTCCACCAGAGCTGGACTCCTGCATTTCTTCTCTCTGATCTGTGAGCACAAATCAAATTCCTTAAAACCTTAAAACACAGGAGTAGAGACCTGCTCAACCAACACCTCAGTAACCTCGTGGGGATTAAATAAAGCAACATGGATGGAGGAACTCTGCACACTGCAAAGTGTGCAGCCAGGAAGTGAGCTTCTGGATGCGTTTCCATTGCACAATTAAGCAGTTGCAGGCAGGGACCTGTCCAACTTCGCTTGATCTTTCCCACTCCTCTTTGCACCATCTAAATCCCAGCGGCAGACACCTCCCTCCCCTTTCCTGAGGGTTTTCACTGAGCACTGGCAGTCACTGCCTACACAGGAAGCAGGTCACACGTTCTAGAGAATTACCGTCCTTCTCCCCACCCCAGGAGCTGCAGCCTGTGGCCTACGGAGCTGGGGCATCGTGCCTTGCTCCAGGAGTGAGATCATTCCAGGCCTCGTTCTTCACAGAATGGCACCGCACGATGAAAGCTCCAGGTGCCCACTCCCGTAACTGGCTTATTTACACCTTTTTAAGCTTCCTGCCCTCTTGGTCTCATTCCCAGCTGTGTTCCTGGAATCACCTCCCAAATAAACTGCTCACACCCCCATCCTGGACTCAGAGTCAGCTTCTGCAGAAAAACAAATGAAGAACACATCACAGTAGCATCACGTGGGTATAGCAGTGCTTATTTGGCATGAAAATCTTATGCCAGGCGTTTTATTCTAGAATACATCCAAGGACTCTTTTTAAGTTATTTCTGTGTGTTTTCATTTTCTGTGGATCGTGTACTTTTGTTTCTAATTAGTTCATTATGTTCCTGGGCTAACTGAGGGTCAAGCGTGGCCTGCCTCCAGAGAAAGATGAAACACAAGCCGTGGTACCCAGATGTAGTTCTCTCAAAGCCCTGTCCTGAAGATAGATAATGCTTATTAGAAAGTAGAACCTACAATTAGTGTATTTACCAGTAAAATACACACTAGATTGTGATAAATTTGCATGTTTGAAGGCAAAAGAAAGAAATATGCTCAAGATGCTTTTAATTAGCCAACATTAAAAAAATAAAAATTCCATTTTACACCGAGTTCAGCTCTGTTGTAACCAAGCTATTAACTAAACTGAGCTGAGCTAGCCATTTCATGTAGCTTCACAAGAAATTATGGCCTATCCTGTTAGGTGAGTACTTTGAAAGAATAATTTTTGAAAGAATAATTTAGTTTCTAGCAGTGCAGCATAGACGTAGTAGAGAGTGAATATATAGCTATGTTTATTTTCTTATTTTATAACTGAGTTCAAATTTGGTTAAAATCTGAACTCTGCCTCAGGGCCTTTGTACTTGCTGTTCACCCTATCTGGAGCACGTAACTCTGCATGGTTGCCTTTTCTCATTATGTGGGTGGTGGAAAGAGCTCACCCTTCCACTGTGTAAAACTGTGCTATCCATTACAGTAGCTACTGGCCACATATAGATGCTGAGCACTTATATAAAATGTAGGCCACATATATACAAAACGTAGACTAGATTTTGAAGACTGGTTGTGAAAAAAAGGAAGTAAAATGTTCTACTAATCAATTTTTATATTGATTATATGTTGCAATCTTTTTGGATCCACTGAGTTAAATATATATTAAAATGAACTTGACCCATTCTTTTTTACTTTTCTTGATGTGACTACAAGAAAAACTTAAAATAGACATGTGGCTCCTATTTGTGGTCCAGATACGGTTCCGTGCAGACCCACAGTCATCCCCAAACCACATTATAGCACTTTTGCCATCAAAGCACTTTATCTCTCTCTCCCTGGAATCACACAGTAAATCACCAGTTGTTTACTTGTATGCTCTAAATTCCAGGGTCCCCATCAGCCAAGTTTATTCTACACCAGTGTCTGGCACATTGTAGAGTTGAAAACATATTTTGTGAAATAAATAGATGAAAGAATCAAGGAAGGAGGAACAGAGGGCCGGCTACCCCACCCCATCTGAGAGTTCTCCCTCCTCTGGCCATTACGCAAAAGTAACAGCTTGCTCACTGGCCATTACTGAATCCCGTTTGGAGGTTTTCTTCATGATATCAGAATCAGCAATGTGTGACTATTTGTTTCATCTGATCAGAGTGACCCACCCACCTAACCACATCCAGCTCACCAGAGGATCTGCCGGTTATTAGGAAACTAATGATTCAGTAACTAAGGTGATTGACTGGGATCAAACAGACTCTTTCACTGACCTTCTGCATAGCCAACCATCATTACAACAATAAAGAAACTAGAAGGACTGCGCTGGGCAAGAAGTCACCACTAATTGCTGGCCTCTGAGTCCCATAACTGCCATTAAATGGCTACGAGTGTTACATAAGTGATATAATTAAGCTTCATTGTTGACGACCCCATTAAGATGAATGAGAAAGTTCACACTCCACTCACTACTATTATTTTTAGATTTGCCTGTCTGAAGACTCAAAGACTTTGTCCAGACCAAACCAAACCTTCTTACGTTTTGTCTTGAATTAGCTGTGTCCTGCACAAGTCTGGCGTGGGCCAAGGAACTGCTCTTTAAGTTATGTGATAAATCATACTTTTCCCCCTCATTTTTCCCAAACAGACTTTTCTGTATTCAAAGAACAGAAAACAATATGTAGTTTTGGAGTCAGGTCCAGATTGTCTTGGTTCAAATTCTATTGATTTATAGAAAGGATTCAAAGATTATAAAGAGGCTTTAAATGATCTTTTTAACCCCTTTCTATTCCTGCTTCTTGATTTGGGCTATTTCCACTGCAAAATACTTCAGTTACAATGAAGCAAAAATAAGTTTTGTTTTTATGTACACACTACTGTGCCTTTCCTAAGACACAAATTATTTCAAAAGAATAAATTCATCATGGCTATAAATAGGAAAACCTCTCTGGGGTTTCCCACCAGCTTTTGCCAAAAGCTGGAACTATTTAGTCTAATACTTCCATACTACTTTCCATAAATAAGAAATGTTCGATTATTTGGGAATATCTAGATTGTGTGTGTCTCTCTGTGTGTGTGTCTGTGTGTGTGATGAACGCCATCTCAGTTTGGGCTACTATATCCAAGTATCATAGACCAGCTGGCTTATAAACAACAAAAATGTATTTCTCACTGCCCTGAGACCAGGGCACCAGCACAGCCCAGCTCTGGTGCGGGCCCTCTTCCAGGTGCAGACAGGCACAGAGAAAGAGCAAAGAGTTCTCCAGGCTTCCCTTTTGTAAGAGCATTAATCCGCTCCCTGAGGGCTCTATCTCTATTTTCATGATCTGATGACACTGAGGCTAATTAAGACACAAGAGTGAGGAAGAGTGACTCCTGCCCTCCCAGACCTCCTCTGGAGGACAAGACAAACAGAAGCCTGCTTCTCTCGTCTCTGTGCTTAACTCACAAGCCCCTGGAAGGCAAGGGCCACGTTCCTTCCTGAAGTACAAAGATTATCAATCCGCTTCTTAAAACCAATGCCCTATAAATGAATTTTATGCCTATGTTCAAAACTGGCCACGCGTATTTGCCTGTAGAACTCTGATTTGGTTTTCAGTGAACGACCGAACTCTAAACCACTTTGCTGGGGACACAAGGGAAATGGAGCAGGTGGGGTCTGCGCTCAAGTGACTGCCAGGATGGTGCCCACATCTAGGTGTTTACAAGCCCAGTCATAGCTGGTGCTTTCGTCTCAGCAGTTCTACCCCTCGCAAGGGTGGCCCTTGCGAGACGCCACGTCCTCCACACCGTGGTCTCCACCGCACACTTCCGTTCCTGTCTCCAGCCTGCTTTGATAAGCTTCCCACTTCCCAGCTTTATCTAGGAGCACTGACAGTCAGTTAATAAACACGTGAACCTGTCCTTAGACGGGCATTTTGAACTAAACTTTCTCACTTCCAAACAATTCCAAATAAATAAGGCGTCGAGGTTCTTCTAGTACACTTAACGTGAGTTGATTTCCCTAAACCCAAAAAGTAGATCATATTAAAATGAATTCCCAAAAGACACTGTGGCTGCTGACTTTCTGCATTTGATTCCTTCATCCTCTTCAAATCCTTGTTAACTGTAATGAAGAGAGACTCAACCCGTATAAATGAACAAAGAGTACTTTAAAATTGTTGATGACAAGTGCCACTTACACCACAATCTGTTAGGTACACGGGTTTCTTCTCTTTAAGCACCACCAGTTGTTGAGTGGCATTTGAAGGAGCATCTATCACTTTAAGTTATAATTACCCCAGAGCAGAAACCTAGGGAGGGTATCTTCTCTGTTGCGATTAGGTCTAAGTACATCCTGGAACTTAGTCACCCCCAAGACTAAACAAGGAACCTCAACATCACGACAAGCATCACTTTAAACCTCTAGGCCACCTTCTAGGGAAAGCTCCTCTCTGAGGCCATTTGGGTCCCACTTGCCTAGAGGCAAAAAAAAAAGGGACTAGATAGGAAGCTGGCGAAGAGCACTTTCTTTTACTCATTTGGCACATTTTTATCATAAACTCAATTCATCCAAGTCCAGTTTGTAGCTGAAAAAATAAAATAAAGCTGAGAAACACCAATAGAGTGACCCAAAAGGGAAAACATTTGGGGTCGACTTCCTCCTCCTCTGGACTATGTTACCCAGGGCAGCTGCCCACCCCCGGGGAGGGGGAGGAGTGAGGTGTGAGCTTCATTAGCCATAATGATAATTACACGCGTTTTCAAAGAGGCTTTTATCCCCAAGGCTCGAAGTGCCCTATAAACATTAATTAATTTAAGCTCTGGGTAGCCCAGCACCATTATGCCTTTTGTAAAGTAGAGTAAACAGAAGTGCACCGAATTTAAGTGGCCTCACGGGGCTCCTGCAGCCAGCCAGCAGCACCTTTGTCCACCGAATGTGACTTTCTGCCTTGTGAGTGACAGCCCCAATGCCAGGCACAAGCAGAGGGGGCTGTAGGGGCGGAGGAAGGAGAGACACTGCACAGTAGGGGAAGTGAGGAGATGGCTACCCTGCTACCAAAATAATAGGAAAATACAGATAAGATCGACTCCAGTTTACAGGAAATAACTACCCTTATCTTCCCAATTTTTCTTAAAGCAGGATTTCTCAAACTTGAGGGAATCTTGATCCACTGCAGATCTGGAATTGGCAGGGGGGTCTTCACAGCTAAGCAAGTTCTGCCTGATGCTAGTGCTGCTGGCGACAACTGCCTGTGTTTTTGTTTTTTTGTTTTTCTCCTTTATCCAACCCTGTTCTGTTTGACTTTCTTCAGTACCCATGTGTTAACTGTTCATTGTTCTCCTCTTTGTTAAATTGATAGATCATACTTAGAAGAGGAGTACATGGGTTGTAAAGGCTTGGTTCTGAGTTGGACCTTATTAGGAATTTGGAAGCAGAGTTGCGAGCATATCCTGTGGCAAAAATCGGGTTAGAACCCAGCTCACCTGCCCTTAACTCCCAGCGTGGACAGACCAACAGCCAGCCCTACCAGCAGGTCAGCCAATGCCTTTCCTACAAAATGCACACAAGGAATTCACTTCATGATACTTATTTTTCAATATAAGTATTTTTTAAAGTTTTCTCAGCCTTTCTATAAAGTGGAAGCTCTAAAATTTGTGGGGTTTTTGTTTTTGTTTTTGTTTTTAGCAAGAGCAAGCACTAGAAGTAGACAAATTCACACTATTTGGGTAAGGGAAAGAATATAGGATTGTATCTAAGCAATTCAAAACCACAGAGATGAGCAAGAAGGTACCTAATCAATCATTCATACCCCTCCACACATAAAGATAAACATCTGGACATTTGGAAACATTTGGGTAATTAACCCACTTTTCCAGTTTTTCATCGTAAGAAAATTAATTTACTGGCATTTGTTGATGGCAGGGGAATCGATAAAGCTGGCTATTAAGTCACTCCAGGATGTAGAGCTGTACTGGCTCTGGAAAAGTTCGCGGGGGACACCAAGGAAAAAGAGCAGGCAGGGTCTGTGGAAATCATAGGAAATGAGTTCTTACTGTCAAGACAAAAATAGGAAGATGAGTGATATTTTCATTTGAAACTGTAGTCATAGCAAAGTGTCACTTAAGGCTTGTAGCAATCCTTCTGCCATGCTGCTGTCTTCATCAGATAAATATCACTGAGACCCCAAACGTCCCTAGCACTACGCTAGACTCTGGGCAGGTCTGGACTTATGCTGATGAAACAAGGCGGAGGTGATCTCTGAGCTCACACAACTTACACTCTAGGTGAGCAACCAGAGAAAAGATAAAAACTAACGAATGTACACTTATGTAAGAAAAAAAGCGAAGTGAATGAAAGAGACGTGGACTTGTGCTAAAGAAGCGGGGCCTCTTTCATGCAGGATGGTCAGGGAAGAGCTCCCTGACAAGGTGACATTTCAGCTAATGTCTGAAGGGCAGAAAGAAGCTAGACTTTGAGAAACAGGAAGTCTGGGGATGATGCAGACAGAAGAGCTCATGCAAAGGCCCCGAGACAGAAAAGAATGGATGTGTTCCAGGCACTGTCAGAAGAACAGTGAGCCTAGAGTTCGGGAAGCCCAGAGCGGAAAGGTCCCAGATGAGATGGGGAAAACTTCAGAAACCAAAGAGATTGTTGTAGAGGCTCAAACATCCTCATAGTGAGGATGCTGCATTTTATTCTAAGTACAATGCACACCAACAATGGCGAGAAGTGATGTGACAAGATTTGCATGTTTAAAAGATCATTCCCACCACGGTGAGAACAGAGGGACTGGAGAAGAGTAAGAGAAGAAATAAGAAGGAGTCCTGATAAAAGATGGCAGAGGCCTGAATGGATGGCACCATCTTGCACTTTACATGCCATAGTCCCCCGTATCAGCACAAATCTTTAAATAATGTCATTTTTATAAGAAAGAAAACGCCACTGCAAGTTAAATATTTAAATATTTATGTGTAAAGAAAAGCCACAAGAAGAGGATATAGCTTCAGATTATCATAGATGTGGGTTTCACTTTGCCTTTTACAACGATCTGTAAAAACTTACAAATGAAGAGAAATTTGGGATACAGCTGTAAGAAGCCATGAGTTCTTAGTTGGTAAACTTTTTGAATATGCCCACCCCTTCCTATTCATCCTCCACCTCCAGTTCTCCCCCAGTCAGTAATGTGCTGATAAATATTCAGAAACTTGCTCTAGAGGGGAAATAAGGAAAGGAGATGGTGTTGAGGGAGCCCTAGCTTGTAATGTTTGATGATTTCTAGGGTATAAATATTCTTTCCATGGCTGATTTCAAACTATCAACATGACGTCGCTGAACACATTCGGGAAGAGAAGGGCAGAGTCACACCATTGTGTCGCATCTCCCCATGATGTGAATACTTTAAAGGAATTGTAAAAAGTAATGAGGAAATTTTAAGTTTTGAATATTACCTTTGCTTTTAGTACAATTTATTTAATTGTATATTTGTGTCATTTAATCCTGAATAATGGTGTTTAAAATCATCTTGTAAAATTTCTAGAAATGTAGCATTCCGTTCTCACGAAGTCGAGACATTGGCCTCGGGGGGGGGGGGTCTGCAGCACTGGATAGGGATGAATGACAGCTTTGAATGAGCTTTGGGGCTCCCTGAGATACTATCCGTTTTATCATTTGAATTCTAGGAAAGTTCTGCCTCACTGGAAGTGTGGTTGATTGATTGTGTGTGTCAACTTAGCACTGATACCCCAGAACATTCATTAACAAGTAGCTGCTAAGCACTAAGCATATGCACAAAACTGGGTCCCTAGGGGTCGGGGCAAGTAACTTAACTGTTTTGAATGTTACTGGGTGCCAGGCACTATTTCAGATCCTCTAGCCACTGACTTAATGCATGTCATAACCCTACAGGTAAATATTGTTACTATCCCCGCTTTAGGAGACAAATTGTAGTACAGAGCTGGTTAAGAGGTTGATGATGCCACAATTTGAGTCCTCTCTCTAAAATTAATATATAAAATAAAATTTCTGCCTTCCATAACCTCATAAAAACATACGTGCATATTCTGTACACAAACACTCATCTTAGTGTACACAGATCAAACACTGGGATCTTGCACAAATCCTGGGAGGCTTTACACTTTCTATTGTATCACAGCACTTGAAATTATGGTCTGTTTTAATCAAATGGGCCTTTACTGATAAGAAAAATATAAAATTACAATATGAAAAGGCAATTATGTGATTCAGTTAAGGTGGAAATTGGCTCCATTTTCAATTAGCAGTGATTTACCATACATTTTTTTATAGCTACTACCTATTTCTCTCCATGTCACAACTTGCGGAGAATTAAGTTATAAAAATAGTTTATATGCCTATAAAAGCCACAAGCTCTGCTAAATGGAAAACAAGGGAAGTAATTTGTACTGTCGAACCATCTTTTTAAACTTAAGAGGATGGATGGGGGCTAGGTAATTCAGAGTGAGAAATGCAAAAAGCATAAGGGTAAACTCACCTTTCAAAACAGTTTTTGACCCAGCACCTTCAATCTGTTTGGAAACTACAATAAATATATGTCTCTTGGTGGGGGAGGAGGGACGTGTGTTCTGTCCCACTAACTCACACCGAAAAGAGTTTCGTAAAATCATTTTGCATAAAACTTAATAATACCCTAAGACTTCTCAGAACCCTCATGAATATAATAGCTCAAATAACATTATTCAATCATCTATATGTTTAAAGACACACTTAATCAGTCTTTTGAGTACTGATTGGTTTTGGATTTCCTTAGTTTTATTTTAATTTTGAGAAGTCTTAGTTCCAAGTCTGAAGCAACCTAATTGCTTTCACAACAAAATTTCCCCACCCCTGAGGGGAAGCTGGTGACAGGGTCCCCTCTGAGGGCCAAGTAGTTCTGCCTGTCGAGGTTAATTTTATTCTATTATTTTACATCTAGCGCTCACAATTTTCCTCCACGATTACCAGGATCCCTGGGAGTTTTCAAAGGGCCTGTTTTGTCCAGTTTTGTAATAGAATTCTTCCCCTGGGCACAGAAATATTGGTAGAGCCTCCTTTAATAATTTTAGCAGGGTGTTGTGCAAGAAAATGTTTATTTCTCATGATCAAAGTGTGAGGAAAATATATTTTTAATCGTGGGCTCATATTTTCTTCCCAGTTGAATTAGATCCACTTTGAATTTGGTATGAGGTAGCTGGTAGTCTCAAGGTTTGACAACGCAACAGGGCCCGAGATGCCTGCTTGGAAAGCAGTGAGGGCGCTTTCACCCACTCCGTGTCACCCCTGTGAGGACAGACTACGGTGCAAATGGAAAACAGAGGGCAGGAGCTACTGCAGTGCTGGAGGTCCAATCAGCAACCCAGGCTCACCTGCAGGAGGGAGCTCACCAGCTGGGCCTTGTTGGGTAACCGCGCTACCTCGCGCCATAAAAGAGACCCTGGTTTCCACATTTTCTGCAAAGTTTGTTATCAAACTCCAGCAACATAAACCAGGTCAAATCACTTCTCTGCTTAAGACATTTTTTTTCTGGTAAACCCAATTCTCTCCGTAGGGATCTGCTCTACACTCACTTCTCCAGTCACGCCCTCCTTACTCCCCTCTCTTGCAGCCACAGAAGCCTCATTGCTATGAGTGGACATGCCAAGTGCTCACTCACCTCCTGTTTTATGTGGTGAACCTTTGCCTGGAACTTTCTTCTATTATGTCCCTTTCTGATTCATCCCTGTTCAAATATTATTTCTTCAGAGTTGCCTTCCCTCATACTCCATCTTAGTCTACTCAGGTTGCTATAACAACACCATAAACTGGATGGCTTAAATTACTGACATTTGTTTCTCACAGTTCTGAAAGTTGGGGAGTCCAAGAACAAGGTGCTGGCTGGTTCACTGTCTGGTGAGGGCTGGCATCCTTGTTTTGTCTTCTTGCTTCTCATTTACATGCCAGAGAGCAGAGAGAGGAAATAAGCTCTTTGGTGGCTTTTCCTCAAAGGCACTAATCCCACTCATTAATGTTTCACCCTCATGGTCTAATCACCACCCAGAGTTCCCACCTGCAAATGCCACCACACTGGGAATGAGAGTTTTCAACATATGACAATGAGGACAGTCCACAGCAGGCTCTCTGCTACATCATCAGGTAGGCAAGGAATGTGAGAGAGAAGGAACCAAGGCAGGTGTGTTAATGGGCAAGTTAGCACTGTGGACATCTGGGACTAATCGCTGCTGATGACCTTCTGGAGACCACATTCCCCAGAATGATCCCCATGGGGGAAGTTACCACTACTTCTATCTGTTGCTAATTGAGGGATGCTCCCAACGCATCCTTCACAGCATGCCCATGAGACATACCATAGCAGATACCTAAATCATTGTGCAGAATATTTACACGTGGAATTAATATAACCATAGGATGCATAGTGCCTTGTTCCATAAACCAGCAACATCCTACAATACATAATGCAATTTTTTACTGATTTTACCATAATTGAATTGTTCCAGGAAATTTTACAGGATAAAAAATTGTATTATGAATTCTTTCTGTAAATCTTAGTTCATAGAGCAACATTTTCAACTATATTGATCTTTGAATTGGGGTTTTATATAGTCAATGCTAGATTGAATCGAAACCAATCTGAAGTCCAAATGAGAATACAGGAGCTCAAATCATGACTTCCCAGTTGATTTATTATCCTTTGACAAATCTAAGCATTACTAACATTATCTGGTAGATTCTACCATCCATCTAACTTTTAAGACTACTGTAACAGATATAGGTCATACATATTTAGAAAAAGGTGGGGTTTTTTTCATTCAAAACAGCATTTTAAAGAATGTATGCGATTATTCTATCCTAGGGAATTTATATGTAGTCAAACTCTATCTTCAAAGATCCATCACAGAAGTTTTTCTTATTTCTATTGACATATAGTTCACATAAGTGCACAAATCTGAACTGCACAGCTCAATTAATTTCTACCCTCACATGCATCAACACAGAGATGAAGGCACAGAACACTTTAAGGGCTCTGGAGATTTTCTTGTGCTCCATACGAGTCTACACCCTTGACACAGGCACTATTCTGATTCCTCATTTTAGATTAATTGTGCCTGTTCTTGGATTTCATATAAATGGATTGATAGAGAATGTATTCTTTTGTGGTTTTTTTTTTTTTTTCCCAGTGAGCAGTGTTTCTGTGAGAATCATCTACACTGACATGTAGCAGCCGGCCATTAGTTCTTTCCCACTGATGATTAGCATTATGTTGTATGGACATGTTAAAAATGTTGATCTATTCTAAAACTGACATACACTTGGATTGTTCCCAGCTGTGGACTATCAGGAGTAAGTTGCTATGAATATTCTTACCTGTGTCTTTTTGTCTATATAAGCCCTCATTCAGTGGGTATAAGTAAACTTCTTAATGGTATTTTAGTGGAAGAAATTTTGTACAGTGTAAGTGTCAAAAACTAGGCTAGTAAATTATGATATATTCATATAAGAGAAATTTCTACAGTCATTAAAATCATCTTTTAGAAGATTTTGATGACTATATGAAATATGGTTGCAGTTATGTCCCCAAACCATGCAAAAATGTCTATATAGATATGGAATTTATGCACATTTGTGTGTGCACATAATATGTTTAGTGTGTGTGTACAGGCAAACATGTATGTGTGTATATATAAACAGAACAGAATTATAACAGAAGATTAAAAATGATCATCCTTAAGCAACAGAAATATGTAACATTTCAGTTTTCTTTTTTCATAACTTTCCACATTTTCAACAGTAAAAACACATTACTTTTATAATAAAAATACTTACTAAAATTTAAAGTAACAAATCTATTCACGAGTAAAATCAAGTATTGCAAACCACGCATTGTTTCCTTTGATGTACGCTATCTAGTTAACCTGAACAACACAAAATCTTACCCCTCGACATATAGCTAATGAGTCAGGATTGACGGGATGAGGCCACAAGGACAACCTGGCCACATCCTCCAACCTGGTGGTCTGTTCAGTGACTAAAGTTTCTCACTAACGCGAGTATCCAGCTGTACATTATCCAGGAAAGTAACCATTCTAAAACAAGAGAGGGAGAAGGAGGCAGAACACAACAGCTAAGAGATAACACAAGTACTGAGTAAATCTCAACAGCAGGGGCATTATAAATGAATTCCCAAGAAAGCATCAACTAACATGATAGAACTGGTTATGCTGTGGAAGTGAACCCATCAGAGTGACATACACGCTTGTCATATTTTCAAACCTACCTAGTCCTATTCACTGTTCAGTTTAAATACCATCTCCTGAGTATGTAACTGTCATTTTATTCTGCACAATCTTTGTAACCTCAATCAAATCTATTTTCTCATATAATTTTCCAGAAATGGTCATCTGAAAGTTTCGATCAAAGTAAAAATCAGCTTGGAAAGATATCTACAAAACAGAAAGTCTTTGTAGTACCAAATATTTCCTCTTAGAAGTTCTCTAGTTTGGGGACCACCAAATTATGGCAGATAGGACAACTCCTCTTTCCACGTTTCTTTCATGGCCTGTGATCTAAGTATAGTTTTTACTTTTGTTTCTGAGATAGGCTTTTGCTATGTATTCCAGGCTGGCCTTGAACTCACTAAGTAGCCCAGGGTACCCTGGAATTTAGGGCAATCCTCCCGTCTCAGCCTCCCAAGGGTGAGGATTACAGGTGTCAGGGGCCACGCCTGGCAAGTTTTTACATTTATAAGTGGTTTTATAAGGAGATATGTGATGTCCTTGAATCCTCCTCTTCTTCCTCCTTCCATTCTCCTCTTCCTCCTTCTTCCACTTCATCCTCCTCCTCTACCATCTCCTCTTCCCTTCTCCTTCTTCCTCATTTTATTACTCTTCCTCTGCTTCTTCTCTCTCTCCCTCTTCTTCTTCTTCCTCTTTCTCCTCCTCCTCCTCTTTTTCCTTGATGTGGGTTGAACCCAAAGCCTTTTCACTGAGCTACTACCTCCATAGCCCTTTTTATTATTATTATTATTATCATCATTATCTTGAGACCATGTTTGTTGACCAAGCCACTAAGTTGCCCAAGCTGCACTCAAACTTGGGATCCTCTGGGCTCAGTCTCCCAGACGTGGTGATTTATAGGTATGTTCCACTCGCTTTTCTCCTGATCCCACAAAGCTGATAATGTTGACATCTAGTGCTTTTTAGAAAGCATTTGCTGACTCCCGCTCTTATTCGTCCATGAAATAAGCTTGTGCTCACATTCTGGTGGAAATGCATTTTGGAGGAAGTAACTCTGTGTGGGGTCAGCACCACGCATTCAGCACACTCACACCATTTTCCTCCTAAGCATACAAGAATTCTGTATTTCCCAGTTGTTCTTACAGTTGGGTGAATCCATGTCTCCAGGTTCTGGCCAAGGGCACCCGTCATGCCCCTTGAAGCATCCTGAGCAATTCTCCAGGTGCTCCCTCTCTTCATCTGTGGGGTGAATGTTCTAGAAAATGTGTAGCCACTAACTCGGAGTCCTGCGAAGTATGGCTGCCCTTCAAATACCAAAGTATTATTGGTATTCAAAGTACTGTGGCATAAGTAAGAAATGAGCTTTTGTTAGGTTAAGCGACTGAACTTTAGGGGATTGTTTGTTACAACTAATGTCACTTTCCCTGACTAATACAAATCTAAATTTTTCCTCAAAAATTTTATGCCTGATATCACCATCACATGCCACTTACAGATACACACAGAAACACATATAAAGTGTGAAGATATTTATCTTTCAATCTTTATGAATAATCAGAATACCTCTTCTGTAAAGTATTATCTGGCTTCCATGGCCCCAACAAATAAATTCTGTATTATGAAGCCCTACTTTTTGTTCATCACTTATTTTGGACAAGAGCCAAAAGTTTACTAGACTATAATTTTAGAACCAAGTTAGACATCAGGTAAATAAAGGAAAATCTTGACCTTTATAAAAATAACAACCACCCCAAATTTCAGTTCAAAAAATTTATAAACAGTTCTTTCATGCTTATCCCTCCACAAGGCTATTTCTCATCTAACTTTCATCATCCTGCTTACAGTTTACAAAGGAGAATCTTCAGATTTCAGTGTGGACACATCTGGCTCCCAAATGAGGCCCTACACCCTGGGTCACTGTGAAATCCTTGCCCCCAGCCTGGGCGATGAGACCTTGTGTTTATGAGTAAAGATGTTGGAACCAGGAAGTTGCAGAGCTGTTTTGAGTGAAGACATCTCAGACGTAGCATCTTAGAGGCATCTGTTGGAGCTTTCTCTGCTGAGGACTTGCTGGATTCTATGCATTTCTAAGTGCAAATTTACCAGGTTTCGCTTCGTTTCAGATATAACCTCACTGGAGTTGTTGAAAAGATTATTTCAACTCTTCTTTAGTTGTTAGAAAAGAGTCAACATCTCCAGCCTGTTGGGGTTTTCTTCTTTTGACTAAATTCTCAACTTCTCTAAGATGGATCTGGATTCCTTGTTTTTTAAAAATGCATCGCAGGCTGGGGATGGAGCTCGGTGGCAGAGCAATTGCCTAGCATATGCATAAGGCTCTGGGTTCAAGCTTTAGCACTGCAGAAAAGAAAAGAAAAGAAAAGAAAAGAGAAAGGAAAGAAAAGAAAAGAGAAAGGAAAGAAAAGAAAAAGGAAAGGAAAGGAAAGAAAAGGAAAGGAAAGGAAAGGAAAAGAAGAGAGAGACAAGAGAAAACCTTAAAGCATCAGAAAGCTAAAATACCTATTTAAAAATCACTGACTATTTTGACTAATAAACTGACTATTTTGACTATTTTGACTATTTATTTCTTTGTCTTACATCAAGACTGATTCATTCCCCAAAAAGAAAACAAACATAGTAAGAGTCTGAGGCAAAACTATTAATTGATAATGAATAAATTGATAATGACCTTTGATTACAGCAGACAAAATAACTAATTGATGGAGTTCAGCCTTAGGATATTCACTCACTAAAATTGTCTCAGTCCAGGGCCCTGAGGAAACCAGACAATGCTGACAAGCAATTTTGAAAAAAATGAAGTAGACACTCAGAAAATTACATGATTTCATGCTTCCTCTTTTCCCATATTAAAAAACAAACTAACATACCAATAGATTCTGAATCAAACATGTTTTCCATTTAACCTCACAAACGTGAGTCAGGTTCTCAGTACTTGAGACAGATCCCCCGACAGTGATGTACCCCATAAATAGGTGCACTGAGAACACGGCATTTATCTGGGTAGCATTCCTGCCTGAAGCGCACAGCCTGTAGTTAGTCCTGGAGAAACAATCACACAAGTATAAACTGAAGGTCCTTCTGCAAAATCAATTGGACTAACTAGACTTTAACAAAATTTGAATGACAAGAAAGACCAAAAAGAAAAAGGGAGGGATAAATGGGGATTCTTCAAGACCCAAACTAATAAAGTGATACGATAACAACAATTTAAGGCAACGAGCAATTCTCACCTAAATGTAGAAAAAATAACTGTAAATGAAATTGTAAGGACAACTGGAAAATTGTGAATATGGACTATAAATCAAATGAAATTGTACTGATGCTAGATGTCCTGAGTTATATTACAATATTGTACAATCTCCTTCTTCTTAGGAGATACATACTGAAGCATCTGGGGGGAATGGTTGTATTGAGCAATTTTTACTGGTAACAAACTGTCTCATACACAGCAACTATTTATTTAGCTTATTATTCTATTCAGATTAAGCTCATCTGGGTGGTCCCCCCAGCTGGCCTGGTTCTCTTAAGTGTCTGTGATCAGCTGCAGTGCACTAGGGTGACTGAGCCCCTTCTAGAAGGCTGGGTTTGGATTACTCACCTGGTAGTGGCAAAGTTCTGGGTATGGAGGCAGAGGGAGAGAGAGAAAAGCAGAGAGAACACACAAGGTTTTTCGAAGCCCAACTGTAGAACCAGGCCATCATTTGTGCTGCATTTCACCAAAGTCAATCACAAGCCCTCACAGAGTCCAGGCATGTGTGTTGGGGGGAAGGAGTCCCACTTTCTGATGAGAGAACCTGGAAAGTAACATCCTAAAGGGCCTGGATACAACAGAGGGAAAACGAGTCCCTTCTAATAGTCTACCACAAGGATGCAAAGCTGTTCATTCAGTTATACTCACAACTTGTCCATAGATGTGAAATTATTCAAAACCAAGAGTCAGGGGAGAGCAATAGGACATAGTATAAGAAATCAGATACAAAAGAGTGTATATGTTCGATTTATATTAGCTTTTTAAATGGCCAATCAATGTATGATAATAGAAGTATGAATATTGGTAACATTTAGTTTCTGGGAGTGCCTGTTTCTTGAGTGGCATAAGTAAGAATTCTATTGAGCTACACATTTAGGTTGTTACTTTTCTATATATACATCCTGCTTAATTTCATAAAACTTAGTTTGAAAAGTAGAGAGAGCATCAGCCACTGGATACCAAGTTCTCGTTATCTATTTAATTCTCCGGGCCCCATTTCCTCACCTGTAAAACATCTACATTGAGATTAAATTGTGACAGAATGGTATGCACTCTTCCTGCCTAGAAGTTATTTGTCGTAAGTTTGAAAATGACATATATAACACAGAACCTTGCAATTATGAAGCACTTTTCTTCTCCAGCTACAACTTGAGATTTCATTTCTCTCTTCAGAACCTGTACAGAAATAACTGTACGAAATCAAAAGCAATAAAGGGGACTCTTTGGAATACAAATGGGAGCTATGAGGACATCATCTTTATATAACACTAGAAATGTGATAAAAGAGCCTGCTACATAAGGAAGAATCATCATGAGCCATTTCAAGAAACCAATCATTTTCAGCCACCATTGCACCCCTGCTCTGCGGGGTGGACGTTGTCCCTCTGAATGTAGTTTCTTGGCCTCCTCAGTGGTGTTCAGGATGTGTTGTATATTTAGGGGTCTTTAGGGTGAAGCAGAGAGACACAGGCTGCCCCTAAGTCTTCACACATTTTGCGTATTTTGAAGCACCAGGAGCAGAAGTCCAGGTGTTCAAAATAACCAGCAGCTGCCCTCAGGGGTGGAGACCCAGGGAGGGCCTAGGATGGTGGTGATTTTCCCACTTTGGAGTTGTGACCCCTTCATAGTTCAAAGGAGATACTAATAGAACAACACTTCGGGCTTTTTGTTAGTGTTTCCACGAGGACTTATAGTTTACCTCTAAGGGCCTGTTGAGCTGCATCTTTCAGCATCTTTTTTTAAAAAGTTTTACTCACTGAATAGATATTGACGCAGCACCCACTCTGTGAATTTAAAGGTGAGCAAGGAGACAAGCTCTCTGCCCTTGTAAACAGCATGTTGAATCCTTCATCTACTAGATACAGAAACGTGGAACGACTTACCTTGTCCTACACATAGGAGCGATAGTTGAACTTCACAGCAGTCCTGGGGTAGACGTTCTTGGCTCTAATTTGCAGGTGAAGAAACTGACATGCAAGGAGGTAAAATAACTCGCCCGAAAGATGACCTGGCTAGTGAGTGGAGTCCTTCCGACCTCCACTTTGCTATAATCCCTTCACAAACAGCACCTAAGACACGGTGGTGAATGTGCTAGTCTCTTAGAACAGGGGTGAGAGCATTAGTCATTACACGGTCCAGCTGCTTACTCCTGTGTTTTACTGAACTGCACCCTCAACTATTCATTCACCTGTTTTCTATGATTGTGCTCCCTCTGAAAAATCAGTTTAGCAGCTGCAATAGCAACCTTATGGCCAACAAAGACAAAAATTATTTGATATCTACTCCTCTAAAAAAAAAAAAAAAGCCCTGTCATCTCCTCTCAGAACTTTGCCTCCTGTATTAGGGTAATACAGGCTTCTCGAAAAAGCCACAAAATTTTAGTGGTTTCACACATTAAATAAAAGCTTATTTTGATATCACACGATTGCTCAATCAGGACACTCTGCAGCAAAAGTGGGGTCCAGTAAGGGTTCTACTGCAAGGACCAGGCTGTAAGATCACTCTGGACAGAAACATCCAGGCAACACACAAATGAAAAAGAAGAGCGTGCACAGGAGGTTTTTATGAACTCCATCCAGAAGGGCGCACACATGACCTCGACCTACATTCTCCTGATCTGAACTTAGTCACATGGCTGTACCCAAATGCATGTGATACCAGAGAATGTACTCTACAGGGACGTCCAGGAAGATGAGGAAACTGTAGTGGTGAACACACAACAGTCTCCACCACAATTCCTAAATGCTAATCATTGTTGCACTATAAAGAGTCTCTGGTCTTGAATTCTTTGGTTTTAAGGCCCATATACAAGATGCATATGTTTAAAATCTTTTTAATTGAGCCCTTACCTTTTTGAGATATGCACTAAACGTGTACAAACAAAATGTTACAGTGTCATAGGTTTACTTCAAAACAATCTGAGGAGGAAGGTTATGAGAATTCAGCAGCCTTCCCCACTTGTTCCCTTTTCCCTCCATAGTGAGTATGGGAAAGCACTCACTGCTTTAAGTAACATATTCTTCCTGCGCATGCATCCCTACGATAAAGGTTAGTTTATAAATCAGGCACAGTAAGAGGTAAGCAACAAAAGCAGAGCAGCTATAACAATATACTCTCTCTCCCAACATCTTCTACCACACTCGGCCTTCTTTTTGTGATGATGTAAGGTGATACAATGACTACACGATGAGATGAAGTCAGTTCAATGATACAGACATTGTGATGTAGTGTTGGGCTACTGCGTAAGGATTACTTAACACAAGCACTGCGATACCGTGCCAGTCCATCTGATAACCAAGAATGCCACTCAGTGACTAAGGATAAGTAGTACATATAGCGTGGGTACCCCAGACAAAGGGATGATTTGCATCCTGAGCAGAATGTAGTGGAATGTCAAAAAATCTCATTATGCTACTCCAAATAGCAGGCAACTTAAAATTTATGAGGTGTTTATGTCTGTAATTTTCTATGTAATATCTTCACACTACAGTTGGCTGCACAATAACTGAAACTACAGAAAGCAAAAGCACAAATAAGAGGGACTACTGTAGAGAAGACAAGATTGGCCAGGAGTTTTGTCGATGCTTGGTCCTGGGTATGTGAAGATTTGCTATCTTTTCTCCTTATTTTTGACCAGTCCTCAGTTAAAATTTAAAGTAAGAACAATAAAATCCTGGCCATAAGAGACCATAAGGAGACTAAAATCTCTTCAGTGATAAGAACTATAGGTGTTCTGGTTTGTGATTAATTTCTCTGACTTTCTCAAAATATTCTAGTTGAATAACCTGGCCTGTAATGTAACTGGGACTTAGACAATAGAGACAAAATTTATGAGAGCGTAGTGCAATCAAGAGACAGAACAGTTAACAATATTCATATGTCAGACACCTACAGAAGAAACTCTAAGTACTGTACTGCTACTTTATTAAGTGGGGTTTACATAAGCACCAGATTTATTACATTTTGCATGTGCCCCTATGAAGACTGTACTTGTCAGGGTAGGCAAAACTAGTTGCTGAGCAAACATCCCCAAACCACAGTGTTTTTGAACAACAACAACAAAAAAGAGTATTTCTCACGTACACGAGGTCCTATAGATCTCGTTTGAGTAGTCACTCGGGTATGTGGAGAGGGAAGACAGGTGCATGTAGCTAGTTACTCAGGATGTCTGAAGGCTAGACCTAGAAGTAGCACAGTCTTGCATTCCCACACTGTATTAGTCAGCTTCTCTATCACTGGGGCACAATACCCAAGACTCACAGTTTAAAGGTTTATTTTGGCTCATGGTTTCAACAGATTCAGTCCATGGTTGGCTGGCTCTAAGGTAGAAACAGTGTGGCAGAATGGCATCCCACAGGAAAGATCTTCCCTGCATGGAGACTGGGAAGCAGAGAGAGAAAAGGGAGGAGGAGCCAGGGACGGAAATACTGTACACCCTTCAAAGTCGCACGCCTGGGGACCTGGCCCTTCCCACCTTGCTCATCTCTGAAACTTTGGGCGATATCTTAGATCTAAACACACAGACCCAAATGAGGTGGGAAAATGTTCCATAGCTATAAACCCAGGAAAAGAAAAACTACCCTGGAGGTAGAGCACGATTCCAAATGTTCTACCCCAAAGGGAAACCTGATCCAGGTGTGGTGGAAAGAAAGACACACAAACAGACACATTCTACAAGGGTGTAGCAACATCAGTGATAAAGGCATGAGTGCAGAGCTTTGGGGGATTCTGAAGGAGATAAGACTTTAAACTTTCATCAACTACTGGCACGATTTCATAAAAGTGTTTGAAACTTAACTTCTTTGGGCTATTAAATTTGTAGTCGTTTTCACAAAAATTGTAAGGCAGTGTTCCCTCAGCCCTCAACAACAGAGCATGGCTGGTAGGCTTGTTTGGCAATTTCAGTCCCAGAATATGAGCATTTATCAGTGCTACTCATGTGCACTTACTACAACATAAACTCACCTGGAATTTGGATTGCCCAGCATGAAGGGACTTTAATGGGATTCATTCATACATTTGCTCAACATTTAATAAAGACATCTGCCCCCAAAATTCAATTTACAATTTTTACAACATTTTACCAACACTTTGATCTCCAAATCTCCATTTACAATTTTACAAGAATTTACATTCATTGCAAGGGTTTCCTTCCAGAGTTTTTTAAAAGTCATTTTTCCTTAGGATCAAAAAATGTGACTTTCAGACGCGAGGGAGAGCAGTTGAGGCTCACATGTGGGGACTGTGTGTGGAATTGCAGGATACAGCAGCCCCTGGGTTCTAATTTAGACCAGCCTGCCGCTGGCAATAGGAAAGTCATTCGTCCCCCTGTGTCCACATCACAAGCTGACACAACCAGAGGGTTAGAGTGATCCTTAAAGTGCCTTTGGCCACGGGATTTTACTTTGCTATCTTAATTTATATATTTTTTTATTCTGTGCTGATTCGATTCTTCCCCCCCCCCTTAAGAAATTATAATTAGAAAAAAACACAGGAGGATTCTAACTGGATTTGAAAGCAGATAGAATCCCCTCTTTGATCTCCCATCTGAACCAGGGACAGGGTATTGCTTCAAATTCTTCCCCTCAGTGCCCCAGTTGATAATTGTTGGCATTTTTAAACCCTGGAGATCAAAATAAGATGCCAGACAGTCAGGCAGCCTAAAAATCCAAAGCATGTATGCATCCCCTTCTAACATGTCCCCTCTCTCCCCGTGGAGGGGAAAAAAAAAAGATATCGCGAGCTCTATAAATAGCTGCCAATTTATTAGTGAGATGTTGGGCCTGGTTAGAATTTTAAAGATGCTTCAGGCATCTTTAAAGAGGCAGCTAGCCCTTCAATTGCCGGATACAAATAAAGCCGGCCAGCACGCTGCACCTTGAACAACCCAAGCTATTTAAATTCTGCAAAATGCCACGGTGACCGGAGGAACTTTCGAAATGGCGAAGGAATTCCTCTTAACTTGGGCAAGTCTTGGCTGAGACGCCCTGCGTAAAGGTGTGAACCCGAAAGATAGCTGAATTAAGAATCTTTCACCAGTTTTTAGGACGAAAAGATAGGGAGAGGCAGACAGGGAGAAGTCAGGCGTGGCCAATAAGAAAGTTCTATTTCTTTAATTTCATGCCGAGGATTCACTCTGATGGCGCTGGGGTCTGGGATTAGAGGCAGGCTTGGAAATTTGTAAAATGTACAAGTGCAAACGCCTAGACTAGGGCCGGGCTTCGGGGAGGGAAGGGCTGGGCTGGCGCAGCGAGGAGGAAGGAGGAAACCCGGTAGGAGGCGGAGGGAACGCACTATAAAAGGCACCAGCCTTGCAGAGCGCCCGCCACTCTGAGCCACTTGGGGAGGGCTAGAGCTCGAGCGAGACCAAGAGCGAAGGAACGCGCGGTGCCAGCGAGGTCACCTGCGCCCACAGCCGGACCTAGGGCGCTCTAGCATCCCAAGAGAGGATCCCCCGTCGTCCTCTCCACCCCGATCCCTTCCCTCCGCCAGCTGCCCCCTGCAAGGCATGTGCCGCGCGCGGGAGCCCGAGGCTGCAGCGCGGTCATGAGGCGGAGGCCCAGGAGCAGCGGCTGCGTTACGGCAGCCCCAAAGTCCCCTCCGGGCGCGGCGCCCCCAGGATGAGCCCCCCAGACTCGAGACTTCCGAGCTGAGGGCCACCGCTCGTGCGCCATCGACGTCCCGAGCGCCCGAACTGCGGGCACCGCGCCCTGCAGCTTCCCGCCGCGACACCTGCGCGCTCAGCCAGACGCACGCCCAACGCATCGGCGCACCCGACTTACCTCCCTCCCGGGCTCTCCCGGCCGCCGTGGACGCGCGATCCGCCAACCCCGGGGATCCGCAGCAAGTGTCAAGACCCTCCGAGAGCGACACTTTGTCACTCCCATACCCCTGCCTGCCTCGGCAGCGGCGCACGGTCTCAGACAGACACCTGGCTTGCCCAGAGTGCGCTCTGTTCTCCATCACTACAACTCCAGCTCTACTTTGCCAATAAAGATTTCCAAATTCGCCCAGACGCCCCCCACTCACCCGCTCCCTGAGCCTCTGCGCGCCCAAAAGGGCTCTGCCCTCGGGGACCCCAGGAAGCTCCACCGCGCTCAGCCGGCACAGCCGAGCAGGCGTCCCGGCGACCCCGGAACAGTGCCAGCCTCCGTGTACCCGGGCCCCCCATCTGGAGCCAGCCCACCCCAGGACCAGGCGTGACGGGCGGCGGCGAGGCTGGCGGCCCGCGGGAGCGCGGCGTGCGGGCGGTGGCGCGCCGGGTGAGTGGCTCCGGGCGGCGAGGGCGGGGGAGCCGAGCGTGGAGGTGACTCCGGGCTGCCGCCGAAGCCCTCCTCCTCCTCCTCCTTCTCCTGCTTCTCCTCCTCCTCCTCCTCCTCTCCGCGCTCCTCTGGCGGCCGCTCCCGCTCCAGCTGCGGCTCCGCGGCCACATCTGGGGCGCCCATGTGCGCTCGGGGGCTCGGCTGCGCCCGTCCCGCCGCCGCCCCCGCAGCCCCCGGCCCGCAGGGTGGCCCCCAGCCGGGCCAGGGTCTCGGGCCGTCCGGACTCGCCGCCGCCGCCGCCGCCGCCGGGCAGCGCCGGGGCTTGCTCCGCATCCGGCTTGGACGCCCCAGGCCCCGCGGTGGCTCCGCTGTGCTGCGGGGCCGGCGGCTCCTGCTCCCCCGGGCCCGCGCGCCCCGCCGCGCCCTGCGCCAGCCCTGCGGGCCCGGGGAACGGGGCCCCGGCGGGGGCCGAGGCGGGGGCCGCACCGCCGGGCTCCCGGGCTCCGACTCCTCCTCCCCCGGCGCCGCCGCCGCCCGCGGCGCAGCGGGGTCCTAAAGCCGCGCGCCTCAAGAGAATGGTGCGCCTGGCGGCCGAGCTGCTGCTGATCTTGGGGTTGCTGCTGCTCACGCTGCACATCACGGTTCTGCGAGGTTCCGGAGCCGCCGACGGGCCGGACGCGGCCGCGGGCAACGCCAGCCGGGCCCAGCTGCAGGTGAGTGCGCGCGGGAGCTGGGCGCGTGCAGGGGGCCGGGTGTACGCGAGGAGGCGGGTCCTCCACCCCACCGCGAACAACTGTGCGGGAAGCAGTTCTGCCAGCGAAGCGCTGCTGGAGAACAGGGGTCTGTGCCGGAAGCCTGGACCCGGCTCCGAGGTCTCCCAGGTGCGCGCTCCAGATGTGTCCGAGGCATGGGACGCGCGGGAGGAGTGTGGAGTGTGTGTTTGCTTTCGGGTGCCGCAAGTCTTTGGCTGCTCTTTAGAGGCTGAATAAGATGATGAGGACACAGGTAGGGGGACGCAAAGAGACCTTACAAGATGATGTCTCCAAACGCCAGAAGAAAGAACTGTATGTCTGCCTCCTCAGAAAGTAAAGTCAAAGGTCACGGCATAATTTCCAAAGGAGACTCCTCGGGACCACCACCTGGCCCGGTTCCAGTGCCTCCTGGGCCCCTTAAACTCTCCCCGGACAGCCCCAGTACCCTCTTTGCCATGGGGAGAACGCAGAGTCAAAGCACCAGTGATCTGGACCGGGGTTATCTGAGGCTCTTACAGTTGTGGCTGAGACTTCAGCGCATCCTATCCCCCGGAAGGTCGCTTTCCGAATGGGATGCTGTTGATCTGTTTCAGCTTCGAGGCAGGAGGAGAGTGGAGACTGGGTGGGCATAGCCGGCAGTCAGGTGCAAGGTGAGTTGGGGTGTCTGAGTAAAGGCGGCACAGGGAGGGCTTTCCTGCCGCTGTCTTGGAAGGTGCTTCTCCTTGGGTCCAGGGGTGTGAACTTGGGGAATCAGTAGAGGATAGCTGGGATTTTCCCAGGATGCAGCGGGAATTCTCAGGCTCTTAAACTCTCATCCTCAAACCAGCCCCCCTCTAAAAATCTGCACTCTGGAGAGTCGAGATAAGCATTATTCATTGTCCCCAAAGGGCTCCATAGTCTTTACTGCTCTTTTTTTTTTTTAAACATTTCTGTGCAATTTGTTGCAGAAAAAGAAACTTTACTGTTCAGGACAGAAGAATTCACTGAAACGTTCCTATAACTCTTATCTACTGTAAGCTACTGTGCTTTCCAGAATTTAACTCATTTAATTTCATCGTAACCCTGCGACGTATAGTACTGTTAATATCCCCCCTTTACAGTTCCCACAAGTGAGGGACAGAAAGATTAAGAGTCTTGCCAGAGTTCACACATCCCCAACTGTTGATCATTTACACCAAGCTTTGTGTCTACCAGGGCATTATAAATTAAATGAAACGAATCCTCACATACAAATACAGAACCAGGCATGGAAAAGTACATACCGCAAAGCTTAAAGTTCTTTTAACTTTGGGACATTTCAAAAAGCATCCCAACTTCTTGGGGGGCTCTTATCCTATCCTCTGGGTAAAAAGACACCGTGACAGCCTGGTGGACTTCTGTCCCACAGAGGGTGGCACACCCACCAGCCTAATGCTGTAGGAATAATTCTTAATATCTCCAAGATTTCTGGAAGTCATGTTTTATACATGATGCTTTCTTTCCTCATGGACTCATGAAACACTGTAAAAGTGATGCTCTGTGGAAAAGTACATTTGGCAGGTTTCTTTATGAGGTGTTTGCTATCATTAGAATAACCTGGGGTTGACTTTTCTGCCCCAACAGTAAGGTAATGAGAGAAGCAGCTGGTGGAAGTGGCAACTCTAAAAGGGAAGTGGATCGAGTTCTCAAAAAGAAACTTTGGCTGAAGAACTGACCCAAGAGGGCAGAAGAAATGGGGGCTTTAGAAAGAGTAATGCTCCCAGGAATGTCCAGGGCCCAAAGAGCTGCTAATCCACCAGCGTCAGCCTATCTTGTTCTGGAATTGAGTTATACTATTTGTTCAAAGCACACTCAGACCCAAGTAGAAGGATGAGTTTAACAGGTTAGCTCATACTTTTCCTCTTTCTTTGTAATTTTGTTATTGTAAAAGCTTTGTATTCTCTCTGACCAAAGTTATTTCTTTGGCCCTCTCGTTCTCCAAAAGCATTACAATTCAGGTGGACAGGGTCTGCTCTGCCAAGTGAGGAAGTCCTGCAAAAGATATTTATTAGTCGGCTCTTTTCAGGCCCTAGTAGCAGGTGCATTTTAAGACAAAACCATAGATGCTGAATTCTTTCTGCTTACCAGACATTTTTAACCCCAAATCTTAAACTCCACATAAATTTTTTGACTCTGTGGTATGTAAGCTGCTAAAATCCTTCGTAGTAACCAGAAAGTTAAGCAACGCTTACATACTGTGTCTGTTGTTATCTTTGTTTATATGATGCTGGCTTAGTTAGAAATATACAATGATAAGTTTACCAAATTGCAACATGTTTACAATCATTTAAAAAGAGACATGGCTTTAAGATTTAATGGTTAGGACATATCAAAGACACCCAATAAGACAGCAGTAAGAATAACAATAGCTTTTAGATGGCAAGCACTAGTCTTAGCCCTTTACATGTTTGAACTTCCTTAATCCTCAAAAATATGCCGCAAGTTTGGTACTATCATTTTCTTGTTTGAAATGGAAAAAATGAGGTTAGGTAACTTAACCCAAAGGTGGCCAAGTCAGGGCTCCTTAATTTGCTTTCATTATTTTATAGTGCAAAAATATATGCTATAGGGCTGGGGATTTAGCTCAGTGATTAGAGTGCTTGCCTTGCAAGCACAAGGCCCTGAGTTCGATCCCCGGCACCACAAAAAAAAAAAAAAATCTTAAAAATATATGCTATATATTTTGTTTAGTATGTTCTCAATTCTATAGCCCTATTCCAAGTTCTTGGTAAACTCATAATAGTGGCTACAAGAGAGAAGATGTTTTTAAACAAGTTACCTTTCTAAATGCATCTTGACAATTTCACTGAGTCGAACCTGAACATATATATGCATATGGAGACATATATACATCATATACGTACATGCATACACACACATACAAACATTACTAACCGGTGTTTTTGGTAGTTTCAGAATTCTAGGGGATATATGTTTCTGTAAATGACTGACCCTGTATTGCAGCCATACTATTTATTCTAAAGTGGCAGTAAAGTGTTTCAGTACACTGTCTGTACTGTTTAACAGCTCATGAAAATAATGTTAGTTGTCTGTAGTAGCTTCATAAATATACATGGAAACATGTATTTTTTTGACTTTCGAATGAAATCTTATCTCCTCATTGGAATAACTTTGTCTCATGTTGAGCAGATACTTAGATTGGTTCTTTCATATGCTTTTAATTAATAATAATGAGAAAGTAATTATACATAGTAAAAGCAGTCTGAAGTACTCAACTATAGAATCCAGGAATAATAACAATAATAATCCTAATAATGACATCTCCTTTATGTGAAATTCAAACAAGCACTTAAGCACTTTTTCTAATATTTCTCAGATTTAGAATCATGAATTTTAGCAGTTAAACTAGAACTCATTTAAGGCAGTAAGATTTAAGCAAGTAACCAAACTCTCAAATGTGGTAAAATGACTTTGTTCTTGATGTCCTAGGTACTGTCATTAAACACCTTTTCCTTTGTTCTTAACCAAGGGCCTTCATAGTAACACTACAGCCCCATCCTTTTAAATTTTCCTTCTATTTTGACACATTTCACTAAGTCATTAAGTTGCCCATGCTGACCTCGAACCTGCAGTCTTCCTGAGTCAGTATCCCAGATAGCTGGGATTAGAGGGGTACACCACTATGCCCAGTTTACTACTCTATCTTTTATCTATCTGCTGCCTTCAGGAGAATAGTTTAGCTCTAATCCCAGCACTTCAGGAAGCTGAGAAAGGAGGATCACCAGTTCTGTCCCAGCCTGGGCAACTGAAAGACTTATCAAGATACTGGGTCCAAAAAAGAAAAGAGGGTGGCGGGTAGCTCAGTACAAAGGTCCTGGGCTCAATACCCAGCACCAAAAACAAACAAAAAAAGTTTAGCTTCTTGTAGTCACTGCTTTCTTAGAGTCACACAGTGATAGAAGTGAAAGCAACATTTATTTGTACTAGTCAGCTTCCTCACACCGCCTGGAAGGAATAGATAGTCTATACACAGTAGGTCCCCTCGATCCTCCAGGGCTGTATCCCAAGACCTTTGGCACATGCCTGAAACTGCAGATAGCACCAAACTCCATAAACGCTATATTTTTTTCAACACATGTAGGCGTATGATAACATTTAATGTATAAATAAGCCACAGTAAGAGATTAACAACAATAACTAGTAATAGATAGAACAATTACAACAATATGCTGTAACAAGAGATTTTTATCACACTACTTAGGTGTGCAATTTTAAATTTGTGGGTTATTTATTTCTGGAATTTTTTCAGACCACATTTGATCAATGGTAATTAAAACCACAGACAGTGAAACCACCGATAAGAGAGGACTGCTGTGCCCCACTTGACAGATAAGGAAACTGAGGACTGAAGAGATTTTAGTAATTGGTCCAAGGCTACACAGCTGTGGTAGGGCAGGGCCAAGACTCAGCCCAGATGGCCTGATGGAGGAGCCCTTTCTATAGGAAGCCCTACATTTGTCTTGGGCTTGGAAACTTTCTTTAGTTACATCTTTCTAGCCAGTGTCCACACACCCTCCTTCTAGAACACCTATTAGAGTTTGAAAGGAATACTGAGATTTCAAAGTCCGTTTTCCATGTCTCATAATTTTTCTCATCATACTTTTATCTCTGTGTTTTAAAAGCTTGTTTTTATGTCTCGGCTCAGTCTCCTGCTGTGTTCTAGGTAGCTAGGAGAATCTCACCACTGAGCTGACAGGTCTATCAGGACAGGTAACTGATTTGGCCACTCTGAAGCTCAGGACTATGTGAAGCAGCTCTTTCACTCGATCAGTTTTCCGGCCTGAGCCTTTTTCCCTCCCAGCTTCCATACCCTCTTCTCTTGTCTTCCTTTTCTCCTTTTTCTTTCCTTTCTCCTTTCCCTTAACTTCCCTTCCTATTTATCCCTTCCTTTCTCTTCCCAACTTTCTAAATTTTAATTCTTTTAAAAAAATCAATAGTTTATATATAATAAAACAGATGAATCTTAAGGATTTGGTTATATTTTTGGCATTTTGTATGCATATTTCTGTGTGTCTGCCTTCTTTCACTCAATATAATGTGTTTGAGATTCCTTTATGTTGTTGTGTATATCAGTAAATTTCTGTTTATTAAATGCAAGTGGTATTTTGTATGATTATGCAATAATTTTGCCATTTGTCATCAATAGATGTTTGATTTGTCTCCAGTTTTTTTGGATATTATGAAAAAGATCATGTTAATATTATTGTTCAGACTTCTGTGCTCATCTTCATTTCTCGTGAGTAAATATCCAGTAGTGACACTAACACTTCTTTAGGGCGGCTCACTCTTTCAGAGATCCTTCTTTCACTTTAGCAACTCTATTATGATTCGTTTTCAGTTTGTTGGGCTTTGTTTTGTAGCTACCAGAAGTCTCTCCCTAGTCTTTACATGGACCTCTCTCGGCTTTCCACTTGCGTGCTGGATTGAGTTCGTATTTCTTCTGCCTTCTCAGTAGAATTTAGAGACAGAAGGAGGTAAACGCAAATGCTTAGGTGGTCATCTTGAACTGAAACACTATGATTTTATTTCCTTAGATACACACAAAAAGTTGTATTATTTAGGCAACCTATTAACGATTCCCTTGCAGTCACAATCTAAAAGGCACTGATCTCTGAGGTTGGAGGATATCCTCAGATGTCATGAGAACTAGCCATTCCCCAAAGAATCTACTTGGGTTTAAAGCCTCCAAAGGAACCCCAAAACCTCCTTTCTGTGTCATACGAGTATTTTTTAGCAACGCTCAGTGTGAGGACACTGTTCTTTGGATGTACTCTTTAAATCCTTTGTGCCGCATCTTAATTTCATATTCATTTCCCACCGTGTTCAAAAACAGCCGACTGTTCTCTTTTCAAGAAATGCCTCATGCAAGATTTATAGATAATTATGTCAAGTGTTCCTTTGTGTTCTCCAAATTTGATTATTTCAGTTTCCTTAGCTTATTTTTATTCCATCCTATTTTACAACATTTTAATATTTGCTTTGGTTCTTTTCCTCCCCTCTCACCTTCTGAGAACATCTTTTTGCAGTCATTGGATTAGGCTTTTATAACTAGTAAAGGACAGAGTGGTGATGAAACCCCTCTCTTCCATAACAGATAAAGCTGTCCAGCTATTTCCACTCGTCCCCCAAAGACAGGAGATTGTTTAGGTGATGGTAGAGTAGCATCAGTTTAATGCCTCAGTCCTATTCCATGAGTCCAAAGAAATGGAAAGTGGGTATATTGCTGGAAAAAAACAGATTGCTTTTTGCATCTTATTTGAACCTTATATAACCCTTTCCTAGCAGAACTTTATAAGAAGCTATCAACAATAAAATACATAAAACTTGATTTATTGCCTTCTGTGGCAAATCAGTTAAGAGGTGCAACCCAGTCCTGTGCTAATCAAACCTACATACCTGTCCTTTGCATTCCTCTTGGGACTAAGCACTGACCATCTCGGTGACTGGCTTAATAATGTACCCTTCTGGCTCTTTCTCTTGCCTCCTGCTTTCCCTCTTCCCCACAAGGAATCCTTAGGTCATGTGTGGGTGATGCCTCAGGTCTGCTTTTGGAAGAACCCAAACATTAGTCATGAGGCTAGGACTGCTGCCCTAGGTAGTAACGGTGTAGAAAGTCTCCAGAAAGGTGCAGAGCAGTTTCCACAAGGCACCTGCTGCTTGTCATTGTCTTTAATGATGATGAATTCTGTCAGCCTCAGAAAAGGATATGCTGCAGGCACCAACAAAATGCACTACCCCAAGCCTTCCCAGAGCAGTCGGGAAGCCGGGAAAGGTCAGGTTTAGGCAGACTACACACTTCTGCTGCTTGGGGATACAAGTGTTCCTTTTCCTCCTGAGAAGCTGATCCTACAGGCATTTCCTCTTTCAGAAGAGGATGAGTGACAACAGCAATCTTCAGTGGTTTGCCAGGTTGTCATCTAATGCCCAAAAAGGCAGAGGCCACAGTGATTTGAAAAAATAGCTTACCATCAACTCCCCAAGCACAGACCAGCATGTGTCACTGGGAAGTTATTTCTGAAAACTGAGTAGAAGTAAAAACAACAGGTTAACGACCCCTTCTTCCTGCTGGCCTTGACCCACGCCCATCTGAGCACATCGAGTCAGCTTGTGCAGCGTGTTCTCTTTGGCCAGTAAGCCTCTGTGAGAAAGCAACACCCTCATTCTCCCGGGAAGAGCAGGACTCATGGAATGAAGGAGTTACGTCTTCAAGTTTGGGTTCCTGGGCTGCCAGACTCATCGTTTGGGACACCCCAAGCCCCAGATATTTAACAGCAGTGACCTGGAAAAAGCAGGTAGACTTTGGATGCAGTAGGCTAGGCCATTTCCTGCTGGACACCACATATCTATTTTCAAAAATAACAAAGCATGGCTAGAATCTAGACGAAGGATGCAGGGAAGCTGGAAATGATACTGTAGTTCCCGCCCCCAGGTGTTGACTTCCTCCCATGGCATCCAGCTTGAATGTTTATGCCAGTGACCAAGACACAAAAGAAAAGCATGCCAGCTCTCAGCTACCCTTTGGAGACAGTAATGAGGAGGGGAGGAGGAACGTGGAAGTCATTTTATATTTCTCTGAGTAATTTCTCTAAGCCTTTTTGAGGTATACTTGATAAATGATGAACTGTACACATTTAAAAAGAACAATTTGATGATACTGACACCTATGAAGACTCCCCTTATTGAAGATGACAAACCCACTGTTTCCAAAACTTTCCTTGTGTCCCTTTTTTAATCTTCAGGAATCTCAAGGCAAGTACTGCTCTGCTTGTCTCACTGTAGAGATTAGTTTTGCATTTCCTCAATTTTTATGTAAGTGGAATTATACAGAATATGCAATACTACATGATATGGCTTATTTCTCCTTCATAAGGATTTTGAGGTTTATCCTCATTGCTTGTGCATGGAGAATTTATTCCTCTTTATTGTCAATCAGTGTTCCATTGTATTGTTTGATCTATAATATGCTAATCCACTGAAGTCTGGAAAAACATTGCGGTTGTTTCTTCTTTGGGAACTATTAAAATGAACGTGTTATGATCATTTGTGTCTGAGCCTCTGTGTGAACACATGCTTTCATTTCTCTTGGGCGACTATTTAGAAAAATGGTTAGATTAATATGTCAGTTTTATATTAGCTTATTAAGAAATCAGGACACT